>AP028440.1:9674583-9971505 GCA_036509395.1 Antheraea yamamai
TTATCCTAACTCTAAAAAGATTTATTTCCCGCAGAGGAATGCCTAGAACTATTTATTGTGACAACGGACGTAATTTTGTTGCTGCCGCCAAGGAAATTGGCAGGCTATTACAAACTAATAGTGACTCTATCTGTGACTTTGCAGCTAGTCGGGGCATAGAGTTTCATTTCTCTCCCGTTTACGCTCCTCACTTCAACGGCTTAGTTGAGGCCGGTGTTAAATCAGCAAAGTTCCATTTAAATAGAATATTAAGCCAATCTCACCTCACATTTGAAGAACTTACTTCGATATTTGCACAGATAGAAGCTATCCTGAATAGCCGACCTCTATGTCCTCTCAGCTCCTCGCCTAATGATTTCCAAGCCCTCACCCCTGCACACTTTCTAATTGGTAAAACAATGATGGCGATACCTTCGGTGAGCTGCTTGGAATCGAACCTGCAGCGCCTCGATCGGTTCCAGCGTCTTGAACAGGCTCGACAGCACTTTTGGGAACGATGGACGACAGAGTACGTTTCCGAATTACAACAAAGAACTAAATGGCAGGAGAAATGCAAAGAATTGAAGCTTAATGATTTGGTTCTAATCAAGGAAGCGAATACATCTCCTTTGTGCTGGAAATTAGGAAGAGTTTCCAAGCTGTTTGCGGGCCCCGATTCGATCCCCAGAGTAGCTGATGTGCTCACCGCCAATGGACCTGTTCGACGAGCTATAAATCGTCTGGTCCTTCTGCCTGCATAACTGTCAGTGGTTGAAATCTACGTTTTCAACGGCCGGGAGGATGTCTACGACGCTTCAAGTGTCCCGCCGTGCGTGTGGGCCAATCCACGCCCTCGTGGGTGGCGTGATGCGGCCGGAGCCAATGGGGGTGCGAGTGGTTGGTGGAGCGAGCGGCGACAGCAGCGCAAGACAATGTTAACGAAAATTTGACGACGCAAGAAACACAAACTACAACAAGCTCGCACAGATCGTCTATTTCAAATTGTAAAAGTGCAAATATAAAAAGTATGTTTGTAATGAACAGTAATGATATAATAGCTGAGCCACAGCAACGCGTGGCCGAGTCAGCTAGTATTAATATATTCTAATAACGAATTAACGATAATTCAAAGGCTAGTTGAGATAATATGCTTCTACATTTTATAAATCCTAATCAATTACAACTTTAAATTAATCTTAATGGATAAATAGATGGACTTGCTGCAGCAACTTTCGTTCTGGTTTAATATGCATGGATGTTAATAACAACTATAACAGCTTACGAAATGTTACACAACACTTACTGTCCTTTCGTTTAAATGTCATTCGAAGTGATAGTTCCTGGAGACGAGAACTAGATATTAATTTACTTGAAGCAAATTGTATGTTTGCTACTTCATTTCTGTAATTGACTATTTAAATCTATATATAATAATAGGTAATAAAATACATTTCAATCATTTTTAGAAGTGTCTGTCTGTCTATGTGTCTCTCTATCTGTTTGTTTGAACACGTAGCACTGCTAAAGTACTGCGTTCACAACAAAACCTCACCAAAAAAATCATAAAGCATATCCTCGAGTAACGTTTAGTCTTGGTTTCATTAAAATTAATTCACTCTATCAAAGGTTATTGTAATTTTAATAACCGCACGACTTAACTACGAGAGAAAAGTAGATAAGTAAATGGATATAATACATTCTGATGATTTTATTAGTCACTTTTTTTCATTAGGTTTCACGCGGACAGAGTCGCGGGCACAGCTAGTATCAAATAAAAACAGACTTATCAATATACTGAAGTATAGCTGCATGTATTGATCCAAGGAATGTTAATTGTTCAAGGAATTTATGGAAATTCATTCCCTAATTGAATAAAAACGGTATATACATACCCCTCCTCACATTTTTGTTATACATACATTTTTTTTATATAACTGCACTGCAAATTATGATTAATTCAACAGCTTTATATTTTTCGTTTTGATATTCTAGTGAAAATAATACTTAACAATACTCTGTCTGAAGGCAGAGTAAAGAACGGATAATATAAATTGACAAACAATCAAACAATCTATATTTGTGAAACATATATGTATGCGCAACACACAAATTGTATATGTAATAGTTAATTAAAATAAAGTATTAATATTATGATTAATAAGAATATTATTGGCAGTATTGTTAAAAAAAATCTCAAATGCTTATATCCTTACCTCATTATAAAATAACTCGGAAAAAATTGTCACTAAGCGTGAGAATATAGATATTTAACCTATTACACACCTAGGTAACATAGTTACATACATTGTTGTAATAGTTTGAAATGCGTATAGAATAGTTTAGTAACCTACCCTATCACATTCACTTATACTATATTAGGTCCAGTCAATCAATGTGCCACCAACGAACGGCAATGTGACTTTTCTCACCGGTCACAAGTTACCGTGCGACGTGTTGCTCAAGGCCGCTTCGTACCGCGTGCCTAACTATACTACCGTTCACACTTTCCCGTGATCTATACGTAAAGTGTTCTATTATAATCACATTGTACTTTTCTACGTTATTGGAGACATAAAATGTCGTTCGATAATTTAATTATGTGTGAAGAAATTACCACGTCGTTTTGTGACGTAACTATACTGTTGAGGTCTGTGACAAATGCATATACGTGCTACAGTGGCGTATATACAAGTGGCATGGAATTTATTTCTATATACCGAATGCGTTTTAAGACTATGTGATATATTCTATTTAAAAGTGTGTTTAATTTATGTTTGAACTTAAGAAGGTAACTTAAATAAATTGAATACAAAATTAATAAGTATTTTTAGTATAAACTAGTTGTGCCCGCGACTTAGCTGCGTGGAAGCTTATATAAAATACATTAATTAATGTAATGCGGAAAAATATACAAATGTGTATTTTCTCATACATAATTATCTCTCTGTGAGAATATTTCTTAAGCATTCTATTTTCTACACTATTCAACGTCATGTGGTGACAATATTAAGACTTTCAATTTAAATATTCTTGGACTGAAGAAAAATTCCTTAATACTCAAGAGGACTCGACTCGAATTTGCCAATATTAAAATAAATATTGTATCGACCTTTATCGAGCTTAACACTTTGATTGCAATATTGGTCGTATATGAGCGGCCACGGTTTTTCTTCTGATGCTACGATGTCAATGGTGACCAGACCGCTAGAACTTTTTACAGTTGTTAAAAAATATTTAGGTGGTAAAGTCACGCTGAAGCTATTACTGGTTTCAGCGTGAATGGGTCGGCTCACCCGGGGTTGTACCGCCCTCTCATAGAAAACCAACGTGAAGTAACATGGCTTGCATTGTTGCGTTTTGTTCGGTCAATGAGAGCGCCGATGATCTACTTCCCCTCCCCCTCCCCCTCCCCTCTTTCCCCCAAAAACAGGCTGGCAACGCATTTGCGACTCCTCTGGTGTTGCAAGTGTCTATAGACGCTGGTGATTACTTAACATCAGGTGACCCACCTGTTCGCTTGACTCCTATGATATACAAAAAAAATCATCCATAAAAGAAACACGTGATCACGGTGTAGCAGTCAAAGTATTAACTTAACTTTTAACGTTATTTGTTGTAGTGTTCAATAGAAATAAAAGCGCTACAGCCGTATACAATCGATCTGGAATCGCGGCTGAGTGCCTTAAGCGCTCGCCTTAGTAGTCCGGTGAAGCTGTTAAGACCTTGCTAGGTCAATAGCGTAATCAATTCGAGAAAAAATAAAAGATCTGGAATCGAACTCCGTTGTATAATTTTGTTATTTCACAGAGTTAGAGTAAAGGTCAATTATTTTGTAAACGCTATAACTTTTTTTCAATTTGAGGTACATGCTAAAATTAAAGCATTAGGAGTATGTTCAAACAAAGCATTATCATATTATAACTGCGTAATTATATTCAGAGTCTGTTGCCATGTTCACATTATGATAAACATTGTTCCTTATTTCATTTGTAAGCATATTAGATACGCGGAAACATAATTATAACCAACATATTAGTAATATAAGTAGTTTAATATCAAAGCGAGTTTATTTGTTTGTTAAGCTTTTAACTATTCAACTGATTCTCTTTAAATTTACCATACATGTAAACAAGGGTACAGAAAAAGATATAGGGTACTTTCATCCAGAAAAAATACTGTTCACAAGGGATAGGTAAAATATACCTAACCGCGAGCGAAGCCGCGGGCTAAAGATAGTAAAGAAGTATATGTAAATAAATAATAAACATTTCTACAGAATGAGGCTTGACATATTTATTTGTATCCTATATAACCAATGATATTATAACTAAAGATATGTTACCTACATGACATTTTGACAAAACAAATGGCAAAATAACGCACACATATGTTGTTGCTTAGATAAAGGGGGATTGACGGGGCAGTCGTCAAAAATAAGTCAACTGGCCAAGTTTTAACAAGACGCTGTCGAAGAGCTTATGACGTATCTATATAGTTATAATATATTATATTACTATGTTATATATATAATAGTAGGTCTTTACCTATGAAATTGCCGTTCTGCAGTACTGGACATTTCAAATCAAAATAATTTTTGTTTGGCTAAGAATTCTAATTTCAAATTAATTTTATTTTTAAAACATGGAATTCTTTTTCCAAAACTAGTCATTTGTTTATTGATTAGTGTTACATTTTCATCGCATTTCAATCTTTTTTGTCATCATGGATACGTTAAAAATTCGAGTAATTATGGAATATGAGTACCGTCGTGGCAGCAACGCGGCACAAAAGGCACGCAACATCAACGACGTTTACGGAGCTAACACTACAAACCAACGCACCACCTGTTATTGGTTTGCTCGCTTCCGTTCTGGGAATTTCGACCTGAAAAATGAACCTCGCGGTCGTCCGAAGACTTTGGTCGACAATGACGAATTGAAGGCGATTGTGGAAGCTGATGATACACAATCTACGGCTGAATTAGCAGCAGCTTTCGACGTTAGCGTCAAAACGATATTGGTCCATTTGCGTCAAATTGGCAAGGTAAAAAAGCTTGACAAATGGGTGCCCCACGAACTCAACGATCGCCAGCGCGAAGTACGCGTCGAGACTTTCCTTGCACTGCTCAACAGACACACAAATGAAGGAATTTTGAACCGCATTGTTACCTGCGATGAAAAATGGATTCTGTTTGATAACCGCAAGTGCTCAGCAAGTTGGCTGGATCCTGGTTCAGCACCTAAACAATGCCCTAAAGGAAAACTTACCCCTAGAAAGTGGTGGTCACTGTTTGGTGGTCTAGCGCCGGTGTGATTCATCACAGCTTCTTACCAAACGGGGTGAGCATTACTGCAGATGTGTACTGTGAAGAACTGAACACAATGATGGAGAAGCTGGCACATCTCCAACCAGTATTGGTCAATCGCTCGTCTCCGCTGCTCCTGCAATACAACGCGCGACCTCATACTGCACAGCAGACGGTCTCCAAGTTGCAAGAACTGGGTTTGGAAGTTACTCACCAGACCTTGCGCCTACAGACTACTACTTTTTCCAGAATTTGGATAACTCCTTGGCGGGAAAAAAATTCAATACCCGAGAGGCAGTACAAAATGCCTTTGAAGAATTTGTTGTCTCCCGTCCAGCTGATTTCTTTAAGAAGGGCATCAATAAACTGCCACTGCGTTGGCAAAGATGCATTGATTGCATGGGTGATTACTTCGATTAATACAAATAAAAAATACATGAAAAAAATTCGTTTAAATTTTTTCATACAAAACGGCAATTTTATAGGTAAAGACCTAATATATTACTCATTACATATTAGATAATGTCATTGGAATTAGGGCTATATGTGCATAGTAAAGCATCTAATAGTAATAAACCATATGATTCAAATAAATACCCACGCGTAAATGTGTTAAATGACTTATATTTTATCTGATACTGCGCAACATTCGACGCGTGCAGGAGTAATACTATGTCTATCATATAGCAACAATGTTGTCGCTGCTCTATTCCTGAACGAAGATTGGTGGTACTAAAATATGACGTGTTGTAGCAATATATCATCAGTTAACCACAGTTAGGACCTATTTAAAATTGCTTATAGAGCAAAGCTTCAGGTTGTTGTACTATTGTGATTTACAAAGTTATGACTTTATGCGGAATATATGTCTTTTTGTTACTTCATATCATAAAAGAAATGAAACTGGTACAAACACTAGGAAATGTAAACACATTTGAATTACAAGGTTTTTAACAATGATTACTATCATGCGGTTACATTACAAAACTCAAAAATATTCAAAATTAATCCAGTATGATTATTCTATTTAAAACGTGTGCCAAGGAGTTTAACAATTTAATTATGCATTTTAAATCATATTAAAACTAGAAGTCATTATTGCAAATTTATTCAAAGCAATAAACTTCTATTTTTAATGTAAATGAGATTCAGGCAAATATATTTCATTCAATACCAACTTTTATTGAATACTATCAACCGCCCGCGACCCCATGCATGATATTTTGGAAGTATCTATCAACTTTCATCTCAATGATAAATAGTAGATTTTGCTTGCGACATCGCTCACCATTTGTTTTTTTCCCTGACAACGTGTCTGCAAAATGTCATGATAATCGGTTGAGTAGTTACAGTGTGAAATCGAAACAGACAAACAAACAAACATACATTCACATTTGTAAGATTAGTAAGGATTTACTCGTAGTTATAGTCTAACCGCAACCGCTGTACCGCGTCTTAGGTATGCGCGGGGAGGTGGGGAGTGGGAGAGAAAAAGCACACACGACTCATCTATACTAATATATAAAGCTGAAGAGTTTGTTTGTTTGTTTGTTTGGTTGAACGCTATGATCTCAGGAACTACCAGTCCGATTTGAGAAAACCCTTCGGTTTTAGATAGCCCATTTATCGAGAAAGGCTTTAGGCTATATATCATCATGCTAAGACTAATAGAAGCAGAGCACCAATGAAAAATGTTTCAAAATCGGGCACTTTTTTCCTTTCGAGAGATTTCGTTAGCGTTAGTATTATATACGTTGCCATGGTAAAGTGGTAAGTTTCTATCGCAAACATTTTCAAAGTTTATTTTGTTTTCCTATGCAAAAAGTTTATTCTACTTTTATTTCCAATTTTTTATTTGTTCTCTATTACGTATTATAAAAATAAAGTTTGTGTATGTACAATTAAAATAACAACTTTTTGATGAATGGATATGGCTACAAATGACCAAAAAAAATGTTTTTTATACTTTGTCTATATTTTTAGATTATTATATTTTGTCAGTTTGTTTGTTGTTTGTTCCGGGTAATCTCCAAAACGGCTGGACCTATTTTAACGGGAATTTTACTTTTTACTGCCAGATAGTCGAAATTATAGCGGTTGACATATTCTATTTTATTTGTCCGCGGCTTCGTCCGCATTGCTATTTCCAAAATGGTTGGACCGATTTTCACGGGGTATTCACTGGTAGATAGCAGACCTCATAAAAAGTTATTTAGGTTTTTTATTCGCCTTCGGCCCCAGTGGTATATCCGTAATGCTTGAACTGATTTTCACGGGACTTTCACTGGCAGATAACTCACCTTATAAGAAGTAACTTAGACTACTTTATTTTGTTACTCAAGACTTGGTCCGCAATATCCTACTATCTCCTAATTGGTTGGACCGACTTTCACGGGGCTTTTGCGAGCAGATAACTAGCGGGCTCGGAAGACGTTGTCCCGCCCCGATAATAAAATGAAAACCTTGACAAGTTATACCTAAACCTTCCCCAGGAATCATTATTCTATCTACTGGTGAAAACGGCATGAAAATGGTAGTTTTTGACTTTCTTTTTAACCGACTTGGAAAAAGGACGAGGCTACTATGTTCGGTTGTATGTATTTTTTTTATGTATGTTAATCGACATTTTCGTCAATTCTGAACCGATTTTAATGATTCTTTTTTTATTTGAATTGGTACACTATGTAGTGATTAAGTGCTTCCTGTGCATTCGTCCGTGTGAAATTGATCAAAAATATGATACAACCGCGTGAGACGTGTGCCTTACTGGACTCCAAGAATAAATATTCATGATTGAAAGTCATATATTTGTATGAAATATGAATTATATCATCTTTTTGGTCAATTTGGCGGCCATATTGTTTTATTTACCGCGTGTGCTTCTACATAACTCAGTGATTATAACAACGTATAAGAATAACTTAAGTATATCGACAATACGGGTATATTATATCTATATAATAAACGATTTAAGATATATTGTTCGATAATGTATAGCTTATAATTTTCATTACGTTCTTATATAGTGTTAGTGAGCACTGAGTTTGATATATAGTAGGTTGAAGTTCCAGTTATGTTGCTGATGATAAATCCCATCCCATTCGATATACTATTAGTATTCATATATCTAATATACACGTTACATGTTACAGTAGATGGCGTTCGTATCGTAGTTACAAATGTTTTTGAAAAAGCGTTTCTGTAATGGACACACCCACTCACAATTTTACATTTATTTAATACATGGCTAAAAAGCGTGCGGGTTGTTACAAGTACAAGTTACATATTTAGATATTTTATGTCATGTGCATCTTACACAGACAGTCCGTACGCCCACTGCCCTCCCCGTCCTCGCCGCTCGCATACCTATGACGCGGTACAGCTGTTGCGGTCAGACTATAGTAATTACTTAAGCAGCGTCGTATAATTTTTTATATGTAATCAGTGTTGTAATTTATTACAATTATTATTTGTCTACTTACTAACTCTGTTGTAACAAATAAATGAACTATAACAAATTGAACATTGAGTAAACAAAGAAATATTAGATTCTAATAGCTACACATATACAAATATAATATAAGGTAACTTTTAGTTGAATTTGCAGTACGTAGGTACAAAGTTAAAGTAGTAATATTTCTGATCACATTTCTAGTAAAATTTATAAAATAATGTACGCTTTGATTTCCGCGTACATAGAGCAAAACTTGAAAAACTGCTCCTTACACATAAAAATGGTTCTAAATAATTATCAATACATTATGATCGTAAAAACACAAATTGTATACAAAATAAGAAAGACACTGTTGGGATAAGGACAAAACCAGATTTATCCAAACATTCTAAATGTTTTTTTGTAACAATATGATTTTAGAACCGTTTGCACCAAAACTTTAAATCAGATTTCAATCCTTAAACCCAAAACGGACAACAATTCGATACGTACAACTTAAACTTAAGGTTAAAACTAGATTAAATTATTTGATATAACCTGCCACGAATTACCAAAATCATATGGGGACTTCTATAAACTCGAATGTGAATCGTAGACTTTTTCACAAATGTTTTAAGGTAAACCCATGATGTAGTTAATTTTTTTTTCTCTTATTCGATTCACTTCGCTAAAGCAGCGATCCGGTCCTTTTTCTGCGATTAGTTTTGAATATAAAAATCAGCAATAAAGAAACAGACAGTATCTATCAGCTTTAATAATATATAACTTTTTGCCAATGACAGATGTTTAGTAAAGGATCAGTTGTTCCCACAAACATATTAACAAACTTACAGACTTTATTAGAGTAGAGTGATCGTAGATAAAAACGAACAGAATTTATTATAATACATTTTATATCGGATATGATGCCATTTATGGACTCTTGACCTGTGTGTGCAATAATAACTCTACACGTAATTTATTAACTAGTAGCGATTGACAATATTATTTACACTCTATTTTTTGTTAATTTATTTATACTAATGGCCGTTTGTGGTCGAAATTCGGCCATGATTATTATTTTTTAATTTGGACGTTCTTTTATCAAAAAGTGTATGCAAGCTCTATAAACACTCCATATTTTTTAAAGTGAAAATTTCTTTAGCCGCTATGAGCGATTTAAAAAAAATAGCTGGTAGGAGAATAGTCTATGGATTCGCGTCGCCGATGACCTCGCCATGTTCGTGACGTATTGCCTTTGTGCCAGACATTGTATATACTCGACTGTATTATATGCCTTTTTTGAATTTTTGGATAGTTAAAATTTTGTCATTTCGCGTCACCGACGTGACTGTCACCGATAATATCGATATGCACGTGACGTATTGCGCTTGCGTCAAACCAGCGACGCGTGTTATAGCGACCTGTGTACATGTAATATTGATATTTTGTATTGAGCTTGTGCAGTATTAATTTTAATAATGTCAATTTATAAATTATTAAATTGAAATAATTCAGATTATAATTGATTTCAAAATATAAAAAAGGCAGTTTTTAAGTTACACATTATTTCCAGTTTTTACTTCTGACGGTAGTCCTTGTAACTGCTTCGACTTTTCTTTTTAATTCTGTTCTATTATGTCAGCTGCGAGAGTGTATAAATACGTCACTATAGAGTAATTTTTGATTTATTGAAATACATGCAATATAACTTCTCTAGTGATAGTCTCTACGCAATATCTGTTCGATAGCAGATTATATGATCAATGTGTGTTTAAATTTTAAATGTTTGACATTCAGTATGAACATAAACAATCAGTCTTGTATTTTATTTTATTTCATGTACACTTTTCTAACACATATTTTATCTTTCTTCACCCCTTTTCCACATTAATCTTTAACTATCCCAAATTTTATACACCCCTGTACACGCAGCGTTCTTAAAAAGGGGTACAAAGTTTTCATAAGGTATTAATGTATAAATTCATTTATAAATGACTACATACGGTAGGCTAATTCCTTCACTTTCCAGAAATGAAATTAAAATGTACTAAATTACTGTTATATTATTATTTATTACTAAAATGTGTGCAATAGTTATTACCTTCAAAAAAATTAAAACCAGACCAGACTTATATATAATATAATACATGTAAATTAAAATCGCCTGTTAAGTTTGACCTTTTGTTGACACTGTTGCAAGTCTAGATATATATTATACAGACATAAATAAACAGTTAAGTTATTAGACAAGTAGAATGACAATCCAGTAGTCACTATTTCTCGCCTGTGCGTGCATTTTAGTATTTGTACATTAAACCTGTTATTAAATGTCTTATAATAATTTATATACTAAAAACAAAATTACTCACCTGTAATACTGGACTGACACCTGGTGGTAGACTCCTAGGAACCCAAGCCAGTGTTGCTGGTACTCCAGCTCTTAGCCGAGGAATTCCCAGGTACAATTTATCCCAACCGATTTCTAATCCTGTTGGAACAGTGTTTTCCGGCTGAAACTTTTCCAGAAGCACTGGATCTGGCGGGAAGTCGAATTGCAGTAAATTCCATTGGTTGATGACTTCCAAACTGCCCTTAGCCAGAGCAAGGCAAGCGCAGAAAATAATTATTTGACACCTCATTATGATTTCCTGGAATAGAAGAAAATTTTATTTATTATTGGCCCAATAACATTTGTTGGATATTTAACAAATTACTTTCATACAATTCCATTGTATAATCAACGTGTGAACATGATGCGATTTTTATGAGGAGAAAAGATAGAGTCTGATAACATTACTAATATTATAAATGTGAAAGTGAGTTTGTTTATTACGCGTTTTCGCCTTAACTATTCAACCTATCATCATTAGGTTTTGCGTGCACGTTGTCTCGGATACAGAAAAGGGCACAAAGTACTTTCCATCCAAAAATGTACTGTCATTCCCAAAGGATAGTCGAGTCATTAATATTATTACAAGTTAGTGTCGTGCGATCATTTCAATGTCAATGTTAATGTTCCAACAAGATGGTGGCTCCCTTGTTACAACTTTCTAGGGAATTTTTGTGGCATCTCAGAATTCATGCTCCGTGATATGTTTTCCATTCACTTCACTTATGCACAATAAACAAACTATATTACATAAAACACCACCAATTTTACACAATATAGAGGCAAGTAACATACGATTATGAATAAAATATAAAATCCACTAATGACAAATTAAAATCCCGCCAAAAACTCCCTGCAGTGTACTTACTGGCCATCTATGGATATTTATGTTTAATAATCTAGATGGCTATGCGAGGAAGAAAACAAATGAAGATCGAGTGTGCTGGCGTCCCTAAAAATATATTGTGATAAAATATTAAATAGTATATATAAAAAGGATACCTAGATAAAAGGGTCTAATTTAGGTCGAATATTACATCTTCTTCTGCTTTCTTTTAACAACCAAACCTTCTACCGATTTTTACTGTCATTCTTAAATGACCAGATTTCGTGTAAAATAGAATTCTAAAACGCTGTTTTATGTTCCCTATGTTCGATTATACTTGGCGTTTTCGTGATATCTCAGTATTCATAGTCAATATTGTTATTTTTAAATCCTCATCGCTTATCTACAATAATTAAGACTATATTACGTAAAATGTCACCAATGTTACACAGCAAAGTATCAAGTAACAACAGTTCATGAACTGAAACTAAAATCCACTACGCAACAAACTAAGATCCCTACTAAGATACAAAAGTTCGTTTACATTTTCGAAAGTAATTCGTCAATAAGGTACTTTGAAATATTGACACAACTTTGTACTCGAATAACCGCGTGTTTTTATAGACTCTTTGAAAAGAAAAACAGCCCTGGTGACGCGTGGCTGGTTAGAGCTAGTTATGAAAATTGTTTATGTTTTTCTTGTATTAATATAATTTATCTATTTTACAATCGTTGTATAAGTGAAAACAAAATGACAACATATTTACATAGATACGATTTTGTGGCGGATATAACCAACATCTAAGTTAAAACTGCGCTGGGCAGAATATGGAAAGTAAATTATTAAAAATGCTGAAAGCTTGCAATTTTTAAATAGATTTGTTTGTTAACACTATCTATTTATGAACATAAGTTATTTTTGTGGTATACGTCAGATCGTTGTCATGATAATTGTAATCAAAATAAATGAGTATTGCTTCCGATTGCTTGCACACAGAATTTGCTCTGACGTAACGAAGATGCAAAACAAATGCATGATAATGACCTTAATGTACTCTACACGACTAACCTTTGCAAACGCCACAGCGCCACAGCCAAAGCTGCTTGTGAAATTGGGGCATAGTTTATGCTAACTATACTCCTTGGAAAGTTTTTTTTTTAAGAAAAAGCCCTTTGTCTGATGATAGGCAGAGTACATTCTAAAGCTGCTCCCATACGTGTATATAATAATATTATATATAGATATTTACAAATTTTGGTACAAAATCTAATTTTAAAAATAAAATAATATTTTCAATTCAGAGTAAAATTCCTTGGTACGCCAATATTATAGTATAATTTGGAAAACATATTGTTATAGCTTATAAGATTTCTTCTAAAGAAGTTACTAGGTTTTTATTTAAAAAGAATCCCAGTTTTAATTGTGAACAAAGAAATTAGGAGAAGGGATTCATTCAATGATTTATGATATCCCAAGATATTACTATTTCTTTCTTAATTTTTAATGTCGATTAATTTAGTTACAACAAACCGTACGACAAATGTATATTCAAAAACAATGATAATTGAAGAGTGTAAAAAGAATACGTAACGAAATAGCTGTTGATAATATAATTTCATAACGAGAAATAGACTTCAAAAGAACTTGATTATCACAGTAAGTACTATACATTTTGTTATAATATAAGCTATATGTTATATACTCGTATATATTGCATATAAGTACGTAACGGAAATCTCGTTTAAATATTCACAAGGTTATAATTTATTTATCATTGTTGAATTAGTTAGCTTAGTTTTAAGTAGGTATTTTACAACATAATAGATTTTTTCTCACAGAGGCGTTGCGATATTTTTAATTAATATTTTATATTATTACTATTTCCTAACCGATTTAAATATCGAAATACATAATATATATTTTTGACTTCATTAACTTATTTAGCCGCGTCGTGCGATTTTTGGGAAAAACTTACAGGTTCGCGTCACCAATAACTTCGGCGTGCTCTGGACGTATTGTACAGAAGCCTGTGTATTTGGAATATTGATATTTTGTATTGAACTTATGTAGCCCAACATGTTTCATTAATTAATAAACTGTATTAAATGCATATAGTTATTACTCGGAGTGCCAATAAATGTGAAAGCCAGACTAATGTTAATAATTTCAATTTACAAATTATGAATTTTAAATAATTCAGCCTATAATTAAATTCAAAATTCAAAAATCACACAGTTATTTCATTGTGTTGAGTTTTCACTGCTGTCGGTAATCCTTATGGCTGTCACGACTTTTAGTTTTTATTTACATTTTTTTTATTACTGTTGCCCGATCCCCCATTCTTTGAAATGAAAGTCACACCTGCGTTTCGAAAACGTATTCAATATTAATTACTGAGTTCAATTAAGTGTTCGAACTACTAAGTAATATTGTTATAGTATTTATATACGATGTTTCTGAAAGTTCTGATTTCCTTTAACATATTTATTAAGAATGATTTCAGTTTAGTTTGTTATGATCGATATTAATTAATTTTGTCTCTATATAAGGGTCGTCATAAAAGGGAACGGTCCCTTTGAGTATTTCTTAATTTAATAAGTACCACTAATATTTTCACAAAATTATGGAACAGTAAGCAATGTTCTACTATGATTCTAATGTAATTGGATGCCTACGATGAGAGCCCTAACAGTAAGATATAAGATATAGAGAGCCGGACGCTCACTTCCCTTTCCCTCCTCCCCGTCCCCTCTCTCTCCTCCCCCCAAACACAGGCTGGCACCGCACTTGCGACTCTCCCGATGTTGCAAGTGTCTATGGACGGTGGTAATCACTTAACATCAGGTGACCCGCCTATTCGTTTGCCTCCTACGATATAAGAAAAAGAAAAGAAAAGAAAATGTGAATCTGAATGGAAGAGATATAGCAACCATGAATTAAAAAATAACGCTGTGCTAGGCTACGAAAGAGGCGGATGTGAAAAGATTACATGTGGCAGAGGTGCGAATGTTAAGATGGATGTGTGGTGTAACTAGAATGGATAAGATTAAGCATGAGTTTGTCAGAGGTAGTTTAAAAATAGTACCAGTGACAGAGAAGTTGAGAAGTAATAGACTAGCCTTGTAGAGGCATGTTATGTGAAGACATGAAAGTCATCTAACTAGAAAAGTCTTGAGTATGAAGGTGGACGGATATAGGAGTAGAGGAAGACTGGAAAAGGTATGGATGGATTGTGTGAAAAATGACAAGTGTATAAAAGGTTTGAATATTGAGATGACATCTGACAGAGAAAGTGGAAGAGGGAAACATATTGGGTATAGGGTAACACGAAGAATGAATTACAAAACAACGTTATCGTTTATACTAAAGTAACGCTAGCGTCGATAACAATCTCATGGATCATGAGCATATGTAGTGATTTTTACTTTAAGAGAAAATTTACATTTTGAAGAATCGAAGAAGTGAAAAGACATTTACGCAGGCCGGAATAAAACTGCGTCTGGCGATGGATAATTTGTCTCTCGGTAGTCGCCATTATTTTTGGATTGTACTGTGCTTACCATCAGGCACAGTGCAGTCACTTTGCCGTGTTACGGTAAAAAAATACACAGTTTGCTTGAGAAGTTTAAGTTGTATAATGTATAGTCAGTGTTGCTAAATGCCGATCGTCAACTGTTTACGTTATTACAAAACTGTCACACAGGTTGTATGTATAAAGTGCATATGTGAGAAATCAACTGCTTGTAAAGTGCCATGCATAAAATACGTACGCACTAATGGGAGGAAGGAGGTGTCGCTTAATGTGACAAGATGTACTAAGGGAGTTTGGGAGTCCAAAGAAACGTTTCGTTTACCTACTATGACATAAGAAAAAAAAGTGACGTTCGCTGCTCCTCAGTTTTGCTAATTTTTCTCTCTATTTTTATAAATGATTTTTTTTTATTATGAACAGTTATTAATTTACAGTTGTATATATGTAAAAAAATTGCATATATATTTGTACATATACAGAGAAAATCTCTCATTCATGACCCAATATTGTTGAGGGGGTCGCAGAAAGCATGACAATATTTTTGCCTTGACTTTTACCAGATGCAGTGAAGAATGTAGAATCATTTCATACATATATGTCATCATATATATATAACTCATACATATTGAATACAATTTCAGCCTTGATACACGACTTATTATAATGTAATGTAAAATGGAGTTTTTAAATAATTTCGTAACAAGCTCTGATGTTTGAGGAAATTCCGACAGCGTATGGATAAAAACTAAGCATAAATAAAGAACTAGTAACAATATAAGATAATTAACGAAACAAATATAATTAGATAAATATAAGAAATAAATATGATAAACGTAAAACAAAGTTTATTGTTCTTTACGACGCAATTAGAAATATAAGCATTGTTGTTTTATCAAATACTAGAGGGCCCGGCAGACGCTGTCCCGCCCTGACTATAAATAAAATCTTGACAAATTATATACTAAAACCTTTCCCATGAATCACTGTATCCACTGGTGATAACCGCATGAAAATCCGTTCAGTAGTTTTTGAGTTTATTGCGAACAGACAGACAGACAGACGCGGTGGGGGACTTTGTTTTATACTATGTAATGAAGGATATACTAAATTTTAAATAAACATTGAATATCAGTTTCACGAGATATTGAGCATATGTGTATTTTTATAATCAGAATACAATACTATATTCATTCTCTTGTTTTAGACAATATTTAAAAACACTCGGTGTTATTACAAAAAAGTTAAATATGTATTGAATACTTGCTTTAAAAAGGTTTCGAATTAAAGGCACCGCGGTCGCTGAATGTTCGCCATCTTGCTCTTTTGTCTCGCTTTGGTTACGTTAGGTTAGACTTGCGAAAAAGGATAACGCGAACTTGCCTCGGGCGACGCGGTGCATTTAATTCGAAACCTTTTTAAAGCAAGTATTTAATACGTATTGAAATTTTTTGTAATAACACCGATTAAGTTCATGATTACAAGAATAGTTTAGCGGGTAGTGGGCTCTCGTCTCATTTTCTTTACGTAGAATCAAAACTTCACAGGTGCCAGTAAATGGTTAAACTTATGTATTAATTAGATAAAAACCGAATGATGAAGAAAACAGATAAAATTTAATTTTGTAATAATTACAATTGTGGTTTTGCCGTGGGGGCACGAACGTATCCATGTAACGTGTAAATCACATTTGACACGAATTAAAAGACCGAAATAAATAGAGCGATTATAATTAATTATCCTGCCTAATTGGCAAATAGCATGATATTAACAATATTAATTGCAATGTAATTAATCTTGCGTTTAAATCTGTCAACTAATATTAGCTTGCAAATGTAAAACAAATTCATGAATAAATCAAGTGAACAGACTTTTAGGTACGTGCGTAGACTCTTTGCTGCGGAATTACGGAAGAGTGTACGCAGGTTTTTGTCGTAAAAATTTCATTACCTGACTGCAATTACCTATTATATCGGTGTCGGTTGCCTGTTTTTGTATGATAGAATCGTTTTCTAAATACATTGAAATCAGATCGAAATTATATATAACACTGTCGAGTTTAAAATATAGCTGAATTATAGTGGTATTAAAGTGTGATACCGTCTCTAAATGAGCAGTTTAATAGAAAAAAACCTTTTATAAAAATTTCTAAAGAAGGTATATTTTCAAGTAGGTACATCAATTTTTTTTTCGCTATACTTTGATTATACTATGGTGGAAGCAACGAAGCACGCTGTTCCCCTGATAGTAAGCGGTGACCACAATCTATGAACCTTTGTAACAACAGAAGCATCAAATGCTCGTTGCCGACCCTTTAGAAAAAAAAAAGTAAAAATAAAAATAAATAAATAAAAAGTCTTTATTTAACAAAAATGATTTACGTGGCATAAAAATCAACTGTAGAATCCCACACTAAGAACTGAATCCTGTGTCGTGGGTAATCGAACAAAAACTCTTTACAAAATATATTTCTTGTTAGTGCCGTAAGTGGCTTACTTATTAGACAATTAAGATTAATAAAAATTTACAATGTACATATATATCAAACTGTTAATATTAACAAATTGAATACCTAAGGTACACAAACACACACGGTTATTATATTTAAGCAGGAAGTGAAAAGTTTGGGAAAGTTTGTAAATTGACTTTATAATTGTATTCATATTCATTGCTTGTGTCTGTTTAAGAAAGGATATGAAGAATGTTTTCTGTCTCCTCGTATGATAAGGATAATAACCAATTTGTGACACTTTCTTTTACTTCTCTTAATTCTCGGTTAACTTGTTTACTTCTTCTTAAAGTATCCCTACCTATAGTCTCCAGGATTTTTAACGTTCAAAGAAATCCATTAATAGCGTTGAAGTCATATAAGGTACCAGACATTAAATTCCAGTTTACAAAAAAAGGATTGTGTGGTTTTAGTAAACCACGTTAAAAGTGAAACTTTTTTTCACACTATAGACATTTAATTAATAATAGTCTATACACTACACGGTAAGCTGCTGCGAACTATAGGCGCCGCTATATTGGCCCTGGCTGTTCTGACGAGCGCCTTTCACTTTATCCCTACTCCGCGGCCGACCATCACGCGACATGCAACACACAGACGAAAAAGTTTGAGCCGATGTAATAAAAGTTTCACTATTTAAAAAAACCTATGAATATTTATATAAGACAATCCCGTTTTCTAATAATTTCACTTTTACACTATTACTTCTTACAACAGAATAAATTAGTAATATTAAAAATTAATCAGTTGTGCAATCCATGAACTAGGAACAAAAAATATGAATGGCTTTCACCACCGGGTTTATCCTAAATAGGCAACTTGTTAATTAATTATAAGCAATCGTGCAAGTGAAAAGGGGAAGAATAATTATCGGCTCAGATGACGTAAGACTGACAGAAGTTCACTGACTGTAATAAAACATTAGACTTCTTTTATAGAAGGCATCTTCCTAAATGTAACATCACAAATGCCTATTAAATTTAACGATAATGCATTGTAGTGATACAAATGAGAAGTTTCTGAAAATGTACATATATTATTTCAGTTGTTACGTGTGTTTTAAAATGATAATCATGTAATGCCTCCATTAACAGTCTTGAAGTCGGTTCTCTTGGAAATGTAAGTGATAAACACAGGTATAAATATATCCGTGTCATAATTATTTTCTAATTATTTCTCTTTATTATTCGCTTATCTAACAAAACCTGCATTTTGCATGGTGATAGGGCTTTTTATAAGTCCGCCTGGCTAGCTACAACCCTTAAATTGAAATTACGTCGCCAAGCTCCTATTGATGTGTTCCGGCAGCTGCACTTGAGAGCCACCCCACATTAGGCTTAACGTGCTTATCATATTAAACCAGATCGTCACTAAACATCAGATGAGGTTGGGGTCAAAGGTCACATATAAAGTATAAAAAACCCTGGATTTAGGAATTTATTAAAAAAAAATCACCTACAAAAATAATAAATTTGTAGGCTAAAAAGTTTTTTCAAACAAAGGAATAAACTGTCTAAACAACTTAATTGGAAACCAAGAAGGTTTTAACTTTATTAATGTAACCCTTACTTCAAGTGCTACCAAGGAATATGTACTTAACCTATTGTTACCCACATAATACTATGGGCTGTATAGTGAAACTACTTATTAAGTGGAGATGTTGAAAAACTAAATAATCTATATATGTACTAGCGTGCCGGGCGGACGTTGATAATAAAAAAAATCCTAAAAGTCAACCGCAGCGCCACCTACTGGGTCCAATTGTGAATCTAAACCATTCTCGGATCCACTGGAACACGCACACAAAATTTCATAAAAATCGGTCCAGCCGTTTAGGAAGAGTTCAGTGACATACACACGTACAGAAGAAATTTATATATAAAGATGTATATATATGTATGCATATATAATGAAATTACAGTTCTTCTGAGGTGCAATCATGTGAAAACTGCTGAATGTATCGATATGGCTATTAGATACGGAATGTGTCCTACATTGTTCTACAATTATTTGTTGGATTCCATGACCCCCTGCCATTTTTTTAATGCCTAACGAATTGGACGAGCATCAGCTAATATAACAATGAATATCGCTTATTTATATATGGATCATATAAATGAAACAATTTGCTCACGGCTTTGCCCGCGGTTATGTACATTTTAAAAACAAAATATAGCCCATGTTACTCGCTAACAAAATAGGTGAAAGAATACTTATCCCCCTCCGGACTGCGCGTCCGCGTATCGGCCCCTCGTCCTGCTGGACGACGCCGGGAAGGTGCTGGAGAGGATTATCTCCTCCCGGGTCGTCCAGCACCTAGAGGGCGTGGGGCCGAATCTGGCGGACACGCAATATGGCTTCCGGACAGGGCGTTCCACAGTGGACGCCCTGTGCCTCCTGAAGTCGCTGTCGACAGAGGCGACCTCCCAGGGGGACAGGGTTTTGGCGGTGTCACTCGACATCGCCAACGCCTTCAACACCCTGCCGCATGGTGTCATACGGGAGGCGCTCCGATATTTCGGAGTGCCCCCGTACCTGCGGCGGGTGTTGCAGGCGTACCTCGAGGGTAGGGAGGTCGCCTATGTCGACGGCGACGGGCGGATGGTCCGACGGGCCACAAGGCGAGGGGTCCCACTTTGCGGGGCTCGGACCGCGAATTGCTGGGGCGGTGGCGGCACTCGGCCGGTTGCTCCCCAACATAGGGGGGCCGGGCGCCGGGTGCCGCCGACTCTACATGGGAGTCGTGCGGGCGATGGCCGCCTACGGGGCACCGGTGTGGGCCGACGACCTCGGTGCCGCCAACGTGCGCGCGCTGCGTAATGCGCAGCGCACGGTGGCACTGAGGGCGATCCGGGCGTACCGCACGGTGTCCTCGGCGGCGGCCTTTACGCTCGCCGGCTCCCTGCCCTGGGAGCTGGAGGCAGGAGTTCTCGCCGCCGTGTACGAGTTCACGGCGGCGAGGAAACGAAGGGGGAGCCTCCGGCTCCCAGGGAGGTAGAAGCGGAGAGACGGCGTCTGCGGGAGGACGCCGTGGAAAGGTGGCAGCAGGACCTGGCGGACGAGCGGTTCGGACGATTTACCGTGGACACCGTCCGCCCGGTCCTGCGGGTGTGGATTGGGAGGAAGTGGGGCTCCTTGACGTTCCGACTGGTGCAGATACTCACCGGACACGGTTGTTTCGGGTGGTACCTGCACCGGATCGCACGCAGGGAGCCGACCGCCGCCTGCCACGAGTGCGGCGCTGTCGAAGATACCGCGCAGCACACTCTGTCTGAGTGTGCTGCGTGGGGGGAGCAGCGCCGCATTCTGGCGGCGGCGGTGGGAACGGACTTATCGCTGCCGAGCGTGGTTTCGGCCATGCTCGGCAGCGAACAGGCTTGGCGAGCGATGGCCTCCTTCTGCGAGGAGGTTATCTCGCAGGCGAGGAGGCGAGGAGGCGGAGAGGGCTCGCGAGGCAGATCCTCAAAGTGGCCCTCTCCGCCAAAGGAGGATAGGCGGGAGGAGGCGGCGCTTTGCCCAACTCCTCCCGCCACCGTAGCCGGACCTGAGGGGATGGGCCGGGGGGCCCATCTCCTCATTGCACAGGTCCGGCGGACGAGGGGGGGCAGCCGGTGTGTACCCGGTCTGTCCCTCTATAGGTAGGAGCCCGGCGGTCACCTTCCCCCGGGCGGACCGTGGGGGCGGCTCTACAAGGTGATTAGCTGGAACGATCCCTTGCCGCCCCCACACAACGGTCTGTCGGTACACCGTGGGGTTTTAGTCCGTGCGAGTCGGACATAACCCACTCTCTCCCCCGGGAGGGTGGGTACCCATAAGGGATTTCCCCACGTTAAAAAAAAAAAAAGGTGAAAGAATACTTTAAATTGGTTAGTATTTTTTGAGTTTATCCATTACAAACAAACAATCAAATGATTTTTCTTTATTCTAGTAGTATAAATAATTGAGCGTGATTTAATTATTGAAGGATTTGTTTAGTTAACCTTACTTTGAATTAAATATAAACGAATTATCAATTCTCTACGATAAAACTGTATGCAATTTGAGATAGCCTTCAAATTTGAATCTAAAACCTTCTAACACGTTTTTATATTTTTGCAGAAATTTAGTATGTAACATTGTTATTTTTGTCACGACGCGACATTTCAGATTATCTCTTGTGAATTTGTAGCAAGGTTGTGATGCAAGGCGAAACCAGTTCGAAAATACCTCAATACTTTTACCTAAACTCACAACGCGTGTTTTTTATTCTACCAAAAATGCTTATAAATGTCAATAGTCGTTTAAATTAGACGTTAAGCGGATTACAGATCATTCAAACGTATCATAAATCAATTCGTTAGTGTCATAAAAACGCTGATCATATAACATATGTATTGTTCACGTTTGAACTCTTCAATCGCAAGATTATTCGTTTTCAAAATCATTTATGAACTTCACTGTTCATTCATTCCTATAGGATCCGTTATTGTATTTAACACTCGGCTATTTAGCACGTCTCTAGAAATAAGTTCTATAATAAAGGATGCAAAGGTACAAAAGGATCGAAGTGTGAAATTAACCTATATAAAAAGATGTCATAAATCAGTGACTTTTATCTGGGGGCAAGTCGAGCAAAAAAGAGGCACGGCCGTACCATCCTTTTCTCGAAGTGATTCAGGCCATTTTCAACCCACTATAACTTCATTGTGGATAAAACTAGAAGCCTGAACCGAGTAACCAAGCAGGCATTGTATAAACACGGCATATTTCAAATTCAGTTTGAACCTGTAGTTTAAGAATTATAACTAGTCAAAATTTCTTAACTTTGTCACTCACTCACTGACTGATCGGTCATCAAAACTCTAAGGTACTTTTAGCATATATAGAAGCTTCAAATTTAGAATACAATTAACGTTTAGTGTATAAATCAAGGAAAAACTAAAATATTTTGTAATTTCGGTCCAGTTTTCTAAATAACTAGATAAACTAAATAAATAAATAACTATAACTTAAGTAAGATTGTTTAGTGCGATTGTCAAGTCAAGATTTTATTTAAAACATAAAAGACTTTTAATATTGATATGGTCACTATAAGATGTTGTTAGGTTAGCTAATTACGTAATAGCTGAAGACAATATGTCCCTTAAGTAGGGAGTTAATAAAGTAACCGACTTGGTATTACATGGATCTCACAACTTTTTATGGTAGAAGAACTGAGTTGCGAACTGAGTTATATATATATATATATATATATATATATATATAAAGCAAATGCCACCAAAAACAAAAGTCGCAACTGAGTTCTTCTATATTTATATATCTAGATTCTCTAGATATCTAGATCTAGATATAGAATATCTAGATTTATATATATATATATATCATAATATATTTTACATATATTACAAACTTTATGGCGAATTTCAGTATTCCTCAGATATGTTCTGTTGAAATTATTACTGTTTAATTTTGTATCATTTTTTGATTGCTTTATTTTTTTTTTAGAAAATTTCCGTATACGCTACTTCGTGAAATGACTGATATCGCCATAATCAATTTCATAATTTTAATTTCTAATGTATTATTAAAAGGATTATTTATATATACGAAAGTCGAAATTTTGTGCTTATCGCCACGCGAACAAATATAACAATATCGGTTATCACCTGTAGAATTACTTTTAATTACTAATAAAAACCACTAATCACATTGAGTTACGCAAAATATTATACGGTAAATAAATATTAAGAAAAATAAAAGCATTGCTCATTCCTTAATTCAATATTCCTTAATTTAACTTACTTGATTTTTTTATTGTGTTTCTTTGTTTAGCAGCATTGCTTTACCGGTGTATCGGTTACCAGTATTACACTATTTAAAACCTACTGTATCAAATACGAGTAAATAAATCAATAATCTTAACAAAATAACCTTCTTACTTTTATAAACAATTATGTGTAAAACTCTACTATAATCTGGGTTTATGTGTTAATTTTCCGTGTTGATTGGCCATAAATAAATAAAATAGACATGAATCTAACAATATCTTCTATACATATAATAAGAATATAAATCTAACGTGTCTGTACTTTTTCGATTTTCGTGAAAGAAAATTGTTGCAGGTGTCTAGGAATAAGTAATAGAATACATTTCAATCATTTTTAGAAATGTCTGTCTATCTGTCTGTTTGTATGAACACGCATCACTGCTAAAGTACTGGGTTCACAATAAAACCTCATATAAGAAAATCATAAATATCCTCGGGAATAACTTAGTCTTTGTTTCATTAAAATCAGTCCACTCTATCATAAGTTACTTATTGTAATTTTAATGGCGCCGCGACTTAAGTATGAGAGAAAAGTAGATAAGCAAATGGACTAAATACGTTCAGATGACTTTATTATTAGTAGTCCGGTGAAGCTGTTAGGACCTTGCTAGGTCAATAACGTAATCAATTTGAGAAAAAAAAAAGATTTATTAGTCATCGTTTTGTATATCGGGTTCCACGTGGACGAAGTCGCGGGCTCAGCTAGTATTTAATAACAATACGCTACTAATAAATTAAAATTTGCTATTAATTACTTATATGTTGGTAATGAAATGGTCTAACGCATAAAATAACTTCCTTTGATCGTTAGGCATCCACGCATTGTGTTCATGTGTTTGTAAACACATAACGGCCAATTTATCAGACAATGAACTATTGTTTACCTTCAGTTACAGGATATTGCTTAAATATTATCTTAGACAATTCGTCAGTTATTTCACAAATAATTAAAATACAGCCACTAATGTATACCTAATTAATGAAATTCAAATAATACCTCGAGTCTCAATGCAATAAAAATGCGTCTGTCTGTCATTTCGCGATAAACTCAACTCAACGACAACTCGAAAACGATCAACTCAACGGGTTCCACCAGTGGGTAAAGTGTTTAATGAGGAAGGTTTTGGTATATAATTTGTCAAGGATTTTTTTATAATCAGGGCGGGAGAGCGTCTGCCTGGCCCGCTAGTATAAGGTAAATATCTATTATCAGTTAAACATATGTATGTTAGTAGTCGATATTACATAAATAATGCGTTCAATTATTTTTCTCTGATGAATAATAATTAATCATAAGTAAACATAATCAGTATAGTCATGTTTGTTTGCATTTAGGAATTACATATACATAGCAAATGAAAAAGAACAAGAAATAAGAGAAATGTAGCGAATCTTTTTTTTAACTTTATTTTTGGCAACCAATCTTTTAGATTATTACTGCCATTGTCGAGTAGTTAATAGTATTACATTATCTTCTTCCATTCCATTTTTGGCAACCAGTCTTCTAGTAGACTATTACTGCCATTGTCAAGTGAGTATCGATATTACAAGTTTCTTGATATAATTTTCATGACAATCTTGTTAGAGAGAAGGAGTTTTTGTGGCATCTCGAAATTCATGGTCCTTGGTATTATTTTCAATTCACTTCACTTATGCACAATAAACAAACTATATTACATAAAACACCACCAATTTTACACAATATAGAGTCAAGTAACACAAGATTATGAATAAAATCCACTACATGACAGACCAAAATCCCGCCAAAAAAAAAACGAAGCGAATCTTAAAAAAATATATATATATTGATGTATGTTGGATATATGTATACCTACATGTAATACATATAAACATAATATTTATATTCAGGATATAAATAGATTCCATTTATTATAATTTGTTTACTTTCTAAACTTATTATAATAATTATTATAATAAGTTATTAGTAATAGATTATTATAATAATCTACCAGACAAAATAAACATATATAGTGTTCTCACACTCTCCATAGACTACAATGAGTATCATCGCGTTATAATTTAAATTCAGGTTGCATCTGAGGAAGGATTCATGTTCGTATCAAACAAATTCTAATGACGAAAATATTTACAAAACACCGTTAAGCGTTCAGACAAAAATCTTATAATACGGTTGAACACAATACCTTTATCCTACCGCAGAATTGGATATCTCTCGGCTCAGTATTACAACATACTCTAGCACCGTATCTAAATTTATCGTATAGGTAATTCTAAGTAACAATTCCATATAATATCATATATATGTGAAGGTATAAATAAAATGATTTAAAAATAACAGACATAGGTGTGAGGTTTTTGTAAGAGTTATCTAGCTATTATTTAATTCACAACATTAATAACTGATGGTAACGATGGTTTGGTCCAAAATAAATAAGAATACTTTATATACATATATTTGAAACTATCGTAAAAATTTGTTGGAATATGACGATAGACCAATACCTAAAAAAAAATACAATTTGAACGTCAGGAGAACAATTATATGTATATAGTATACAGCTCTACCTTTAGCTGTAAAAAAGTAGGGGTAATATATTGACTGTCCCAAACAACGATATTATTTTCGATATAATTGCCACAAAATACAAGTAGCAGTTATTAATATTTAAAAAAAAATCTTGCGTCTTTTTTTTTAATCAGACATGTATCCATGTCGAGGTCTTTCATTATTAGGCGAAATATCATCAACTTTTCTAAAGTATTAATTTAATAATAATAACAGACTCCCGAAATAGAGATAATAAAAATAACTGCCCGCAGATACCTCAATTCTCAGAAAATGTGTGATTCTGATGTGAAATGTGACGTTTTCCTTGACTAGGGATAGTCGATGGTGCTTAAAATTAAGAATATAAGTATATTCTCCAATTGTTTTTATTCCTATTTAGACAACGTTAACGATTACGCCACTACAATTAAACGGATATAACCTTTAAAATAATTAAGCTAACTGCTGTAACTAACAATGCATGTGATTAATTTAACAAGTAAGTAATAAAATGTTCATAATTACCACTTATTACTTAGATTATTAACTTTTACCCGTAGTTCTCGTATTTAGGTTTTGTTATTTAGACTTTCATAGGACTGGAGTTGATTCTAAACACATAGCTAAATTCGCAGTCATTGATTCTTTGCGTAACTGAGCGCATAATGATACAGGTAGGCTTAAACCTTTCAAGGTTACATAGCAACGTATAAAACATTTGTATTTTAACATATATAATTTCTAGTTATTTACTTGCTAAAAATTAAAATAAGTAATTGTTTATGTCCAATGTGTCCAATGTTTGTGGAGTACTATAACAAAGAAGTTAATATAACAGATAACTTTAGCTTATAATTCAACAAGTAGTACAAATTGTGTAAAACATACAAGACTTCACTATGTTTATACTGGGAATATTAACCATACTTTAAAATATTACAGATGACAGGGGAAATTAAGAGAGAAATATAATAAATAATAATTGAATTGTGTACCTGTGGAACGTGATTCCGGAAACCGGATACGTATTGAACGGAGCACGTGCTATATGTTGGGTGAAGCGGGTAAGTGCAAGCGTGTCGCAGCAAGCCGCCCGCAATCTACACTGCACGAGAACCTTACGTACGTACCAATTTTACCCGCCCCTCTACGGTTTACTTACACTACAACATAACACCTTAAAAGTAAAAGTGACCGATCCCGAAGGCGTGGCTACCACAGCCTCGACTTCAGCATTACCTATAACAAGACACGGCAATACAGTTTTGCTATTCAAGTGCAATGTTTGCATACATTGGTACCAGCCTAACTATTATTTTTCATCTCAAATATCAAGGACGACTATAGTTTTATATTGTCCCAAATGAAACTACAACAGATTAAGGTGATAGAGAAAGAAATGCACAGTTAAAGACAGCATTTGAAATGGCGTTTATACATTACTAATTATATCCGTACCTCCTTGACCCGTCTTTTATCCTAGCCCTTGGAATTGTATCAGATCGGTTGCCTAGTAGAACAGGTAGAAATTATTACCGAATTGTGGAATATTTACCATAACTATATAGCCTTTATCCATGGCATTTACATTTTTGGTCGCATAATGTTTTCCTTTCCGTTCCTTCCATCAAAGACTATGATGATATTTGAGAAATCCACACTAAACAATTTGTTTTTACTCTTGTCTTCTCGCCCCAAGTAGGAATTCTATCTAAAGGCACCTTAAAGAAATGTGTTATAAAGTACACTAGGTTTACCACAAGTCTATCAGGCTCGTGCAGGATAATTTTAATCATGATGCCTGAGCATTCTTTTATTTAATGTGTATATATTTAAGACATGAAATCGATACTGTTAAATTTGTAAAAACATTAAATTTGTTTGTTTGTTGGAGATATTTTGTAAAAAAATTGATGGATTTCTAATAATTTTTTTCACTAATCGGAAGTTACATTATCACTGATATACATAGGCTATACTTTCTTCTGTTAATAATCATATTTTAACTATAATGACTAAGTCGCTGACGGTTCCTCGTATTACATATTTCTCTTTCTTAATACAGTGCCAATAAATGATTTCTTTTACAGTACTATGTTTAAAGATTATAAAGGCTAGAAAAATTGTAAATAATGAGGATATAGTGATTAGGATTGAAGATTTCATAGATAAAAGAGAAACGGGTTCAGGTAAAAGAATAAGAAAAAAATACAGTTGAAATAATTTGATAATCATAATGTAAAAACTTTAAAAGTAAAACATAAATAATATTCTCTATATACAAGTGAATCAGTATGGAGTCAAAGTAACGGCTAAATCTTTAACAATATTTGATTGGGTCTGTTGGTAAATATATTTTATTATATTAAATTTAGGTGCATTTAAATTAAAATGTTAGAAAAATCATCGATAATTATGTATAATCGTATAAAACTACAATTTGATAACTGCTTTTTACATGACATGAGATTTATATACACACGTTACCTAATCTCACTCTTATATCTTTTAATTTATGGAACTAAATTTCGTAATCTGTTCTCTGAATATCTTTATTGTAGTCCACATAAATGACAAAGACTTAGGCAAGTTTAGTGACTGCATACATTAAGCATAAGATAAGCGCTGGATAAAATACGATTTAATGGAGCTGCTTTTGCTCGAAAGCATTTGAAAGTTTTTAATTTTCAAAAATATAGAATGAAAATATCTAAATATTAAATTCGGATTAAATAAGTTTTTAAACTGTTTGCAGAAGCGTTATGAGAAAGCAGTTCGTCCGGTTATTATAAGAGCAGTTCTGGTGTCGCTTATATTTCTGTTACTGTGTATACTCCAAAGATAAAGATATAATTTTAAACAAATTAATGAACATTTAAGCATATAATTAATTTTATTTTTGACATTATTCCGATAGCTTTTGATTCTATATTTAAACGCTTATGTGGCTACATACAAAATATAGACGAATTGCACTGTTCGTGTCATGATATGTTAACATTTCTGACAAATTATCAAAGATACTAAGGAAGTTCCTTTAAGTCTTGTTAAGTTCCTATGTTAGATCAGCATTACATAGTATAAAACAAAGTCCCCTACCGCGTCTGTCTGTCCGTCGGTTCGCGACAAACTCAAAAACTACTGAACGGATTTTCATGCGGTTCACCAGTAGATGAAGTAATTCATGAGGAAGGTTCAGGTATATAATTCGTCAAGCTTTTTTTATTATCAGGGTGGGACAACGTTCGCCAAATAAGTAAGAAGTAATAAACATATTAATATTATTCACAGGAACGCTATTATTATATAAGTACCGTCAACTATGACACTACTAGAACCATAATTATATAGTGCATATACACTAAAAACTATATAAAGTATACCAATCAATGACATTTGGTTAACATTGTACTATTCAACGTTTTAATCGTCGTAATGTTAAATCGAATAGAAGAGACTAAAAAACAACATCTAAATTTATAAGTCTCTATACATTAATGATATTGTAATTAATTTATATATTAAAACCGTCACAATACCATATAGATTCCCCAATAAAATAATCATAGAAATTGGTCTTGTAGTTTCTGAAAAATTGTTATACATTGTTAAACAAACTTATGTTTTTTACTTTAATACCATTGATATATAAAAACCCTATATCAATTGTTAATACATAACTCTAACACAAGCCTATGATCTCTATCTATTACATTATTTCTCTTTGTTAAAATTACAATATGTAACGACATAAAAATAATGAAATAAATAAAACCAAAATAGTAGGGAAACACAAAAACCTTCCTTATTTGAATACGGGTTAATAAAATGTTACGCCAAATTACAATTGCGAAACAAGATTATAATTACACGACATTAATGGACAAGCTGAGACAGATAAATTATGAAAGGTGCTATATTTAGAACTGAGCAAAGTAATATCCTTACTGTTATACAAAAACGAGCAGCTGCCCGCGACTACGCTTGCGTGATATTGTTATTATTACATATCAATAGAACCATTAAGATTGCCATTTGTACTCCATAATAAAGTTTTATACGCTGTCTCGGATAAACATACTCTATAGTATATAAATTAAATTACTTTATTTCAAATAGTTAATTTAGTTAGTCTCTGATTCATTTTGCGTATAAAAAGGTTGATTCCAATATTCTAATTATCTAATGAATTTAATGAGTTTGCTTTGAAAAAAGTTATGGCGATCTGTCATTTTTGATTTTTGCGCCCAATGTCGATCATTGTGCGCTGTTGCTGTCGAAAGAGAAGTAAGAGAGGTTAACTGTTTCTTGCCTCGCTAATGTGTACAACAATATGTGTTTGTGCATTATAAAGGCATAACGTAATTTACATATCTCTTAACCGTATCAACCTGTCCAAAATTTCTGTCCAAAAAACCTGTCGAAAGGTTGTAAACGAGATTCTGATACGTTCAGCTATATTTGCTGCGAAGTTATTAAAGTAAGAGAAACATAGTATATGGAATACATATGAGAAGTTATTGGAGTCTTCAAGATGGTATATTTTTTAACTCGAATGCAAGGTGGATAAACTAAGTACTCCTGTTACCTTTGCCTGTGGCATAGTAAGAATGATGCAGCTAAACCCCGCCAAAAAGATTAGCCTGCATGTGCTAAGTACGAAGTAAAAAAGAGCGATATTAAATGGGAAGCTAATGGCGATCCTAGAACTATATTAATGTTGCCTTTATGTATTTAATCGGGTCTTATCAAAGAATCAAAGACGTTTTTTCCAAAGCTTTCAGAGACTAAGATTAAAGCTGAAATCTTTGTAAGTCGTCAAATAAAAAATATATCGATTATAGTATTCTCATGCGGTAACTTAGCAATGAGCAGAAAAGCCTGGAACAGTTTTAAGGCAGTAGGCATATAGTTAAAATTTATGACGAGCTGATTACTGGCATAATTTCGATTTTTTGCACCATCAGATGTAAAATGTCTCAAATGATGCACATGTTACATTCTGATTTAACTATATTTAAGGATAACATGAAAGCTGATTCGGAAGAACAAGGGGAACGCTTCTATCAAGACATAATGGAGTTTAAGAGATGCAACCAAGGTTCTGTACACTGAAAACATGTTGGGGGATTATATCTAATATTACATCTAATATTAGAAACTTCTATCGAACATGGCAGGAAAGGCAATACTGTTCATTCTTAAGCGTTCGAACTTTATTTCAAGAGAAATACGTCATAAATGTACGTTCGTTATCTTTTAATAAATCATTTCTATGTACAAATTTTATTTATGTACTAGCGGGCCCGGCAAACTTTGCCCCGCCCCGATTATAAAAAAACCTTGACAAAAATCTTTCCTCATGAATCACTTTATCGACTGGTGAAAACCGCATGAAAATCCGTTCAGTAGTTTTTGAGTTTATTGCGAACAGACGAAACTTTTGTAAATTTATTAAAATATCAATTGTTTAATAAATACACTATAATAGAATAACACTTAAGTGACAAAATTAAAAAAATCGAATACAAGTTTAAAATAAAAACAACTACTAACAAATACAATTATTATAATAAATACAAAGTATGTAAAAATTCTACTACTATCGAACTAAAACCAATTCTACTTATATTATGTATGTATATGTGAGAATCAATATGCGTATACAAAAAGAATCAACGTTTGAACTATGGTTAATAATACCTTTTATGACCATCCCTTTAAAGGATCTACTACACTCATGAAAAATATCTATATCAAATATTATTTCATTGTACAAATGGGCGCACCTTATCATTACTGAATCAGAGCCATAGTTAGTGTTAGTTCTAGGCTCATTAAAGAGCCGTGGCTTTCGAGCGTGTTTTGAGTTAACTCCCAGCCCTATTTGTTCCACCAAATTTGGACAATCTATGTTATCGTTTACTATATTGTACCAGAACATCAAATCTGCTACTAAACGCCTCTCTTCAAGAGTTAACATATTTAGTTCACGAAGGTTCACATTCTTAACTGCAGATAGAAGCAAGCCTCGCCTTTTGAGAAACGTCAGAAATATGTTTTCGATTCTATTAATATGAATAGCATAAAACGGGGTTCATATTTGTGATACAAATTCTTAGATGTTGCGTACAAAAGAACCGAACAGTATTTTTAAAGAAGATATATTTTGAAATGGTTTTGAAATTCTAGTTATGAAGTCTAATATTTTACATGATTTTTGTATTATATATTCACAATGATCCTTGAATGATAATTTATCATCTAGCTTTACCCCTAGCTAACGCAAGACTCTCTCAATAGAGTGAAGTCACTGAGCCGATAATCATATTTGATCACATTTCTCGTCTTCTTCATGTATGTAATACACTGACATTTATCTACGTTGATATCTAGGAGATTTAAGAAATAATAATCATATATCCTGTTTAAGGCCTCTTGTAATTTGATGCAGTCTTCAATAGTATGTATCGGCATATAAATATTTTAGTATTATCAGCATACATCAGAAAATTTGCGTAGTGAAAATAGGAACCTATGTCGCATATATATATTATATAAAAGAGGCTCCAAATGTGATCCTTGAGGAACACCTGAAGTTACATTACAAAATCTGGAATGTTTGTTTTTTCTCGAACTGACTACGCTATTTACCTAGCAAGGTTTTAACAGCTTCACCGGACTACATCTGGAATGTTGTAATCCAACTTTAACTGCTTGTGTTCGGTTGTCAAGGTATGAAGACAACCAACGCATCAAATCACCGTGTATGCCGATAGGTTCCAACTTTTTTTTATTAAAACCGAATAGGACAGTCGGAGACAGTTAGACACGTTGCACATTTTTTTGCGAACATAGGTGGAATACCATCAATCCCCGCACCTTTATTACTTAGAGATCTTTAATATTTAGAAACAATGTCGCTGGTTATTGTTAATCCTAGAATATTTGAATAATGTGGTATTGAACTGATCAGAACCTGATTCTCGGAAGTATTTGGTTGTCTATATTGTAACTAGTCTTGCCATAAATACTGTAACTGAAATATAAAAAGCTCATTCGAAGTGGTCTCCATTGGCTGTAATATAGTCCTTTAAACGTTGGGGCCAGTTATCAATAGAAGCAAATTATTCACTGCCAATCATACGGATTATTTTAGGGACTCCAAATTATCATGGCGTTTCGAGCAAGCCGCACTCTCTAAAACTGACCATAACAGATCGGGACTAGACAATGGCCAGTCTTCAGCTCTGATGAAGTCCGAAACGTTCGTTTCCAGCCATGACCGAGCTTTATGACCCGGCGCCGAGTCTTACTGGAAGGATCATCCTTGGTTATTGAACATGGTGTTGTTAAGGGGCTTCACTACCTTCTCAAGAATGGTATCTTGATACACTTGTGTCGACGTTTTGATAACTTTCTCACAAAAGTATGGCTCAGTCACTCTTTCATAGCTAATATTCCACCAAACCATCACTGAAGTCGGATAGTGCCCACGTTGCAATCTGTCGACTAATTGAGAAGCTTCCTTAGAGCTTTGAGTATAAATACGGTCATTTTGTTTGTTAAAATGTTGCTCAATTGTAAAAATTTTCGCATCCGTAAACAAAATTTTTCTGTGTCCTCCCTTTGCGTTCCGCTTCAGTAGTTGTTTCGATTTTACCACCCTATTCTTTTTTAAATTATCAGTTAAGAAATGACCAGTACCTCTTTTATAGGCTGCAAGTCCTAAGTCATCTTTTAAAACACACGAAATGGTTCTAGATGCTATCTTCATCTCCCGAGATAAAATCTTTTGCTTTCGGACAGGATTCCTTCGAATTATTTTCCTTACTGCTTTGACCACCTTTTTCGTACGAACACGACGTGGACGGCCAGATTTTTTTCTGTCACAAACAGAAGAGGTCTCATTGTACCTGTTAATAGACCAGTACACAAACATTTTACTAATACCAAGCGTATGGAGAGTTTTAAATATTGCATTTGGCTTCGTACCTACTTTGTGTAATGCAATCACAGCGATTCGGTTGTCTTTATCACCCCACTCCATTTTAATATAGCAAAATATTGTACAATGTATTGGCGCCAAAATGAGAAAACCTAATGAATAATCATATAAAAATGACAGATTCCAAATTCAAGTGTAATATTTTGTTTATTTTTAATTGTATTTAGGGCCAGACTAAGTATATATTGAAACTAAATATTTTAAAAAGCCTCACATATATCTGACGTGTTATTGTAGGAATTTGAATTAAATGTTACCATCTTAGATATATTATTATTCTCTTTAATTCTTTCACATAACGACAGAAGAACTTAGGATGGACCTTAAATGATGTTTCACACCTTTTTACGTAGTTACGCCAACAGTCCTTTTGCATACGCTTTTGTCTTCGCCTAAGCATGACAAAGTTTATGTATTCTTGTGTAATTAGTTTTTTCCGTTATTTTCACGGATAATGAGATACAGAAATATATCTTGTTCTTATTTCTAGATACAAAAGCAATAAAAATAAAATATATATATCCCATGCGCAGAAATGCCTTAGACCGGTGTAACTAATACGAATGCAGTGTTGAAATAATAAATCTATTATTTATGATGTGAATATGCAGTTATAATGAATACAACTTCAGTCGAAAACACGATGTTAAACATATTAACATTTGTTGTAGCCGGAAATTATTTAGATAAAGAAGAATTACTGAATTTATTGGTAAAGTTTTCTCAACGAAGATTATTAACCGGTCCGGTGGTAAATCTTAAGAGTCGTTATAAAAGTTTGTAACATGTCTATAAATAAACCTATTTTATAATCAAATCAATTTTAATATTATTCACAGTACAATAAAAAACAAGGTCTACTTAATTTCCTGTATCTTAGGATCTATTTTTGTATATATAAGTAGCTATTACTCGCGGCTTCACTCGCTTTAATGTAGATTTAATGTTACCCTTGGGGTCAAAGTATATCTTATGGCTAAAATGTACCCTTAAAAGTGTTTTTCTATACCTCTGGCAACGGGAATGTAAAGTTAAGGTATGCCAGTGTAACAAACAAACAAATTCACTTTCTCGTTTATAATTAAGGGTGGAAATACCGTTCTTTTCAGACTCAATCACGCCAAAACTACTGAACGTATCGACATAGAATTACGACAATTTGATGTGGAATTTTGCTAAAAAGCTGTAGATACATCATATGCGCTTCGACAGCGCCTTGTTAAAACTTGGCTAACTAGCTTAGTTTTGACGGTTGCCAAGTCAATGCGACCGTATCTTAGCAACATATAACTATTTCTTTTTCACCGAATATGCCACCTTACTTCCACATTTTATCTAAGACAGTGTGGCGTTACAATATTAATTTATGTATGTGCACGTTATCGTGCCATTTGTCAGCTTATTAGTTATAATATCATTAGTTCTAGGATATTTATTGTTTGGATTTAATTGATCCTTTACCATTTTTAATAGATAGTTTATTTAATGCATAGCGAAACGAACGGGTATCAGGTAGTTATTTGTTTACATAAACGATGAAATTCTTAATAACTATCCATCTAAAAATGTTGTTTTTAAAGTATTTTAAGTTGTTCTAGAACTTAGGTTACTTTGTTACCAAATTGTGATAATTGGTTTAACGTAATTCGGGAGATATAATTTTGATTCCAAACCAGGGAAAAATATATGTATAAAAAAATCTTACATACCCAAAACATAACTATCAACATTCCATATTTAATTTTAATTTTAGGACAGACAAACAAAAATTATACATATTATTTATTTTGATCTGTATATAATTAATACATTAAGTCCGCTACGAGAATGATATACGTATATACAGACACTGTTTCATTACAGGCTTATAGTATATTATTATGAATACGTAGAATTAAGAAACATGACCTTAGCACACCTATGCATAGAAACAAGTTAACGAATTGCACTAGTATGCGGACTAGATATAAAAGTTTTACATTTTAACACCTACATATGTACTATTTTTATCTTACACTCACCGATTTAAGAAATTATTTATATAATATGATTAAGTATACATACAGCTTGCACGATTACTTAAACTTAACATATTGTATTACGTAATTATTTAAGTTATCCTTTGCGTCGATTATAATATTTTTTATAAGATAAAATAACTAATCCATACCCCCCGTCTTTGTTCATCTGAAGATTATATTTTTATATCACACAGAAATGTGTCTCTTCCTCAATAAAAGAAGGTCGTATTTTTAATTGTAATTTTAATGTTACTACTTAATCCCTATAGAAAATCAGAACATGTAGTCTAGATCATAGAAGAAGATACGAGCCCCGAGAAAAGTCTCGGAATTCAGTCTTACATTAATTCTTATGTTGAATTCATAGAAGTTTAGTTAGTTAGTTTTGTGGTGGTTAGTAGTAATTCAATTTGGGCCTATGTATACATGAAATCATACGATGATCACTGCTGGGCATAGATATCCCAAAAATTTAAGCTAGGACGTTGTGTTATCTTGTAGCGAGTTTGCCTACGCTGCGTATTCCAGAGCATCGTTGCTATTTGAAAACTCGAGTCCCATTGCCGCAGTGTACCTTACCCATTAATTATAGTAGAAGGTGTTCCTCGCAAATAAGTCGGAGCTTTTGGTGAAGGTAACCTGTTTTACAAGTACTTTACCACAGAACCATCGTGGCTTCAATGGTCATATACAATAATTAATAACTTTTGTAAATCACCAATCAGGACTACATATTAACAAATACATGAATGAGATAAATGGATAAATTTAAGACCAATATTAATATAAAATAAATAAAATCATTGACCTAGCTAATACTGTAAATGCAGATATGAATGTGTTTGTTTGTTGTGTTCTCACGTCTTAAGGGGCCAGCCCTACTTTTTCTTGAATAGACCTACCTGCATTACCTCACCAAAACGATTTTTTTTTATTTAACAAAATTTATGACGTGTTAACGTCTTTTAAATCGATGAATGCCGGCTGCATGCACGAAAAAGCATGAGTCATTGTCACGTTCCGCCTGAGCCGAGCGTGCAAACGAAAGCGAGAAACAAGCAATAGAGAGGCGTGATCGGCCTAAGCGTTCAGCTTGTGACGCATCTATCTCTCTTCCACTCTATCGGCCGATGCGTCCGAATTGTTATCACGTAAAATTATCGCCCGTAAACCGATTTAACAGACAACCAATTTTTGTACTATTCAGTAATTAAATAACAATATATAATTATCACACAAAGATTGTATTTCATTTTCCACAACATCAAAAAACTTTAAAAACCTTCAAAATGTAACCTCGGACATGAGACTACCTTCTTAACTTTTCAACCGCTCATCATAAAATTTGCATGTACGTTGTCAGGGTTACAATGAGGTTATAGGGTACCATTCATCCAGAAAAACATTACTGTTCTTAACGCATAGATCAAATTTATATAAACGCGAGCGAAGCCGGGAGCAAACACCAGTAATATAATAAAAAACAAGAATTCTTTTCGTGTGAAATCAAGGCTGTCACTAGCAAAAGTCTATTTGTATGACTCCATTCACATTCAGTGATTTCCCTCAACACGAAACGGTACCCATATTAAATTAACTAGTCTACAACACTGCAATTAAATCGAGTATCGAATAACGTTCTCGGTACCTTGGCACCGACTACGAGCATTTATTACCATGTACGCGTCTAATGTTGCAACTTGTCAAGCTAAAGTTCCCATGCAGCATTGCTGTTTTTGTCCCCGTTCAATGCATTGACACACAATTCTCAACCATGAGAGCTACAGGAAACAAGAGCCGATCCCTGTATGGCGGAAGAGCAGTGTTACATTCCTATTAACGCAATCAGAGCGAAACTTAATTCGGGTCTAATTCCGTCACATTGTTGCAGCGGTATCATTTACATAAACAATATAGTTATGTCTTAACTTAATAAGACATTGATTTGCAAGTATCACTAATGTGACCATTTATTATTGTAATCAGAACAAGACGCTTGCAATATGTCTAAATAAAATAAACTTATTTTATCTACTATTTATTTAAATATTTCACAACAATGTATTAAAAACGAGCTTTTGTCAACGACTTCGCTGGAGTTAACATATATTTGACCTATCGCTAGGAAGCAGTACTTTTCTGAATGAAAGATACCCATGCCCGTTTTTGTCTTGTTTTCATTATAATCGGTTGATTAGATACGGTGTAAAAGCGTAGCAAATAAATAAATAAAAAGTTGGCTCTGTTGATAGCGTTTTTGAAGTTATACTTCTTTTGGCGCGTTAGGGAAAAATGATGAGAATAAATTTTTACGATGTGCGCGCACACCGTCACGAAAAACCGACACTCTGAAGTTATTACGATGCGCGCGCACACCGTCACGAAAAACCGACACTCTAAAGTTAGCTATAGTCAACATTTTGTTTCTTTGTATTTGTTGTTTGTATTTCTTTGTATTAAAACTTTCAATGTATTAAATACCTTTTTTCTATTGTTAGTGTCATTTTTCCTAGAAACGTAGAGTAAGGCGAGAGATAAAATTTCTGAAAATATTTTTATCTTATTACGCCAAAGAAGTATAACTTCTAACGCGTGTACGTAAGTACACACACACTTTTTTTTATACTTCATAGCTTTTAGCGTTTGACCACATCTCATCTGATGTAATGTCGATGTGGTCTAAGATAAGATGGTAAGCACGCTAAATTTAGGGGTCTGGCTCACAAGCGCAGCCGGTGAAACACACCAACAGGTGCTTGGCTACAAATTTTCAATTTGAGGGTGGTAGCTAGCCAGGCGCACTTAGACATAGGTTTACCTTTATGCTAAAGTTTCATCATGATATTTTCCTACATCGAAAGCTCCCACTTAGCAATCAGCATATTATAGTGGTAGGTCTTTTCTAATCCCGCCTAGCTAACTAACACCCTTAAGTTGAAAATCTGTCACCAAGCAGCTGTTGGCGTGTTCCGGCAAATGTAAATAAGTAAATACACTCATCAAAAAAGTCTAAGCAACATGTACTAATTTAAATTTTGGGATGGTTCTTCACATTATAACGTTGTATTTTATTTTTAAAATAATATCTTTAGGGTTCTATGATGTAAAAATAACAGCTGTTGTCTTTATAAGTTCTTTTAATAACAGAAATGAACAATATTAGAATATACTGTAGAAACTAAGATACATAAGAAACTAAACTTTTTTCTTACAAAATGAAATTTCTAAAGAAAATGTATTTATTGTGAAAGAATAGAACAATTTAATACAAAGTATGGTCTCCTCTGCTATTCAGAACTTGTCGGCAACGATTATTCATTGAATGAATGAGACTGTTTATGTCATCTTGCGGTATTCGCTCCCAATGGAATTGTAGCAAATCCTTCAGCTGTTAGGTTGTTGTCGCTCCGTCCAAGTCCTTCAAAACACGTCTCTGGAGCATGTCCCATGCGTGCTCGATGGGGTTGAGATCTGGCGATTGTGCAGGCCAGGGCAATACCCGGATGTTCTCCGTTGCAAAGTATTCACTGGTTCGCCGAGCTGTATGTGAACGCGCATTGTCATGCATTAACCTAAAATCGGAGCCAAAGGTTTGTGCAAATGGGTAGACATAAGGTCTGAGAATATCCTCAATGTAATTTTCAGCATTCATGTTTCCATTTACAAAAACGAGCTCAGTTCGCCTGTTCTTCATAATACCCGCCCATAACATAACTGTTGAGCCGCTGTATGGATGAACTTCCTGAACGCACCTGAGCCTTTCAGTATTTCCGGGCCGACGATACACTCGCACCCTTCTTGTATCAGGCTTAAACCCGAATCGCGACTCATCGGAAAACATAATTTTATCCCATTGTTCCTGGGTCCATGTTATGCGTTCTCTACACCATTCATATCGACGAGCGCGATTCCCGTGACGTATCGGTGGGCACCTGATTGGGCGTCGAGCTCGTAGGCCGTACTCATGCAGTCGATTTCGCACAGTTTGAGGACTTACATCAACACCACTTGAAATTTGTAGCCTCAAACTTATCTCTCGAGCGGTTAACATCGGCTGGCGTCTTGCAGTCAGTTGTATGTACCGGTCTTGCCGAGTGGTTGTACTCCTTTTACGGCCTGGATGCTGTTCAGCGGGTTCTCCTGTATTATTGTAGCGCTGCCAAATACGACAAATAACACTTCTATGAATGCCAAAATGTCGAGATACCTGAGATTGATTACTTCCCGCTTGCAACATTCCTTTTCATCTGCCATCAAATGACGTCGCTTCATGACGTAAAGAATATTTAACAATTCAATTTTGTCGCTAACTTTATTTAAATGGTTGGTAAAATTATAAAATCAAGACTAAACGTAGCAATTAAAACGCACTTAAATTCAAACAAATTCGCAGTCATTTGAATTTTATGAAAAAACAAAACATAATCAAATTTTTTTTTTACAACCAGCCAGTATGTCATCAATAACAAAAAAGTTTACTTACCTACGCACTTTGTTTGAGTAAATACTTAGAAATTAATTAATATAAATGGTAAAATTTGTAATATCACGCATGTTGCTTAGACTTTTTTGATGTGTGTATATGGTACATTCATATGTTTCGTTTATTTGCAAAACCTGGACATTTTCACTCTCCCTGTTGACAACAGGACGGGCAAACTGAAAACGGAACTGTCCCGTTGAAAACGGGACGTATGGACAGTTTAAATATGACTAATGATTGAATAATTTTGTGTGAAATTTACGATTCTTAGAAATTTTAGAATAAACTTAATGTCATCAACAGTTTGGCTCGTACCTGTAAGTTATATCGTGGTTAAAGCGCACAACTGTATATTCACTCGTCTGTAATTTAATAATGTCTAAATTTTGTCTTTATTTTGAAATATTTGTGGTGATTATATGGCTTCCTAAAGAACTTATTGGCTTTCCTAAGAATTTTGCATGGACCGGTGGTGCATTACACTTACAATGCGAGCAAGGAATAGAAGTTTTGACCAAGAGTAAGGAGCATATAAAAGAAAATGTTATTGCCATCAAAGCGATATCCTATATGGATGAAATTTACGTTATAACACCCAGGTATGTATAATTATTCACTGCTTTACAGAAATCTAATATATAAAAATCTCGCGTGTTAGTGCCGAACTTCTCCGAAACGGCTGAACCGATTTTTTTTTAATTTCTTATGTATGTTTGGTAGGTATGAGAATAGGTCGTAAGGTATATATATTTCATACCGCTAGGTGATTAGAGTGTAGCTGTCCAGTTTTTTTTTCTATTTCTTTGTCAAATTTCTTTTATTGTATTTTATTTATCGTCAACTAAAAATACCTATAACTTTTTAGTAGATTTTAGTATTTTTGCAAGAACTATCCAAACAATTTAGAGGTCGTTCGTATTTTAAACAGAAGAATATTATTGATGTTCATGAATGACAGATTGTGCTACATCCACCTCATCGAAATTTCTTCTGTATTTGACTGAGTCTATGAATTATTTGGTTTCAATTGGTAACGGTGGGTGTCGCTGCAATCGGGTTCTAGGTATTGTTAAGATTTTTCCAGCCTGGATAGACAACTGGAACCGGTAGTAACCGATTTTACGCATACGAAGTTGCGCTGGTCAGCTTGTAATATTATAAAAATGGATGTGTCATAGTTTAAAAAGTGAGAACGTTTTGTTTACGTGGTGATGCAACGGCTTGATATGAGGAACATAATAATGACGGGACGATGTAGGCGAAAACACAGTGACGAAATACGATAAATACATTTTTTTTATAAACCAAATATAGTATTTACTTTCGCCCGATTACTTTGTTAATCTATATTAAAATGTGAAAACAAAAATATATTTATAGGATGAAGCATAGCATATTGGCTACAGTTTGGTTGATTGTACGTGAACAGCGTGGCGTTGAGTTACAACCTTTTCCACAGCTGCGTGCGCACACTGTCGGAGACTGTGACGTAATACAGAATGCTGTAGATTTCTCCTTAGATCCACTAGTGAGTAACTTCAACTTTTGATTTACTAGTAATAGATAAATACTTTAACATTACATTAAGTAAGTACAAATGTATGCCAATTATCACATACATTTTTATCAGATTTAATTCTATATGTTGCTTTATTCTAGAACGAACTAAAGTACGTCTACCTTTGCCTAATCAGATCTTTTCTAACATTTTGTCTTTTTCTCTAATAATTTTATTCGGGAAATAGTTATTTTAAGATTGAGCTTTAAAATATAATTAATGTGAGCGATATACATACTTATTTTATGAATAATCAACGACCAACCCGGCTGCTGATTATGCTGGAAGACTTAACTATAAAAAAACCTGACAATATTCATACAATCTTTATAATATTAGACAAATGAAACATTTGCATATTCTATTTCATAATTCATAATTTAATTACTTCATCACGAAGTAAATACAGGAAGGTGTTCTACTTCCACCAGTTTTACCTTCACTGTTAACTACGTAATTGATCAGTAATTAAGCCGAATTCAGTTGTAACGGCCTTTCAGCCCCTATAATAAGGATGATAAGCAAGGTCTATTGACCTGTCAAAGTAAAGAGCGGGTATCACTTTAAAATTATGAAATTAATTGTCTGCAATTAGAGGGAGAATTAGCAAACGTATTTACAATGGAATAGAATCTCGGTAAGTCGAATCTTACAGTCGAAAACCTCTACAATTCAAAAGAAACCCGTATTTTCTTTCCTCCATACCTTAATCCCTTAATTACCCGATATCTGTGCAAGGCGAAATACTAATATTTTCCTACAAGTTTTTTGAAGTTACGCTTCTTTTGGTGCGTTAGGGAAAAATGATGAAGAGTAAATTTTTACGATGCGCGCGCACACTGTCACGAAAAACGGACTCTCTGAAGTTATTACGATGGACGCGCACACCGTCACGAAAAACCGACACCCTGAAGTTAGCTATAGTCAGTTTTTTGTATTTCTTTGTATTAAAACTTTCAATGTATTAAATACCTTTTTTCTATTGCAAGTGTCGTTTTTTCTACAAACATAGAGTAAGGCGAAAGATATTATTTAAAATGTTAAAAATAAAAAAAAGGTTGTGATGATTTTAGATTTTGTGAAAAATTGGGATTTTTTTTTGGGGCCTAAAAAAAAAATTTAAAAAAATTGATTTTTAAACACCGTTTCGAAATTTAAAAAAAAATTTAAAAACTTTTTTTTTAAAAACAAATTTTTAAAATTTTTAAAAAATTTAGAAATATTTTAAAAAATTAAATAATTTTTTTATAAAATAAAAAATTTTTTTTTTTAAAAAATTAATAAAAAAAAAAAAAAAAAAAAAAAATTTAAAAAATTTTTAAATTAAAAAAATAAAAAATAAAATAATATATTATTATTTTTAAATAAAAAAATATATATTTTTATTTATAATTATAAAAAAAAATTAAAAAAAAAAAAAAAAAAAAAAAAAAAAAAAAAAAAAAAAAAAAAAAAAAAAAAAAAAAAAAATAAAAATAAAAAAAAAAAAAAAAAAAAAAAAAAAGAAAAGATTTTTATCTTTTTACGCCAAAGAAGTATAACTTCTAACGCGTGTACACACACACTTTTTATTTGTATAAATTTTCGCTTTATAAGTAGAAAAAAATATAATTGACCTCTATATCTGGAACAAATCGATCAACTCTACTACCTCTTTAAATCAATTCCCCCAAGGCTTTCCAATGTGTGTACATAGTACTTTCTTAGAAGTAACTGTTACCATCAACAGTACCACTGTAATATGGAATTTTATTTAATCAACTTTTGTAGTTCAAACTTATGTAAAATAGAATCTGAACCTCCACAAATGGAACATTTACCTACAATTTTCTTTTTATTAATTTTCTCTTTGTATGTATAAATCGTTGTAACTAGACTTTTTTCTAGTCTCCCTTGATGTTCGAGTAACCGATATTCTACTGAAATTTACTGACCCAATAGTAATTAGTACATAAATTATAGTACTTTTTTCCTCAATAACGATTAAATGGGAATTGGTTTCTTATAATGTCGACATATTGCATTTGATATTCGTCGTTTAATACTTGTATTTTTAAACAAATAAACAGTTCAGACATCGGTTATATCAGCTAAATTGAACAAAAACTTAAAAACCCGTATGTATGTATGTATATTCATTTTTTTGACATGATGTTGCGAGATTATAGATATTACCTAAACTGTATGTCAAGCGATCTATGTCGGGGACCGCTTTAACTTTGATTATTAGATTGTAACTAATTATATGGTATACTAGCTAGTACTCGGGACTTCATATTCATAATAATGGATTAGAATTATGAGTCTTGGTTTAACTGTGACTACTTTTTTTTTATTGTAACGTTACCAATACTACGTAGCACTTATGGGGAAATTTCATGTTATACATAATACTCTAAAATGTCCTCTACTTTTCTTTAAAAGCTGCGTCAAAATCATTTCAGACAAACACAGTCGGTCGGTTCGGACGAAGAACAGAACAGACACTTTTTTGTGTATGTCATTATATTGTTACGCACCCTCCTCTGCAAAGACTTTCTACATAAGTGTTGCTGTGATGTTTTTGTGTGACAGATATATAATCTTAATTATCGTTAGTGTTATAATTGTTTTCATATATAAGGACACAATTTCACGCACGGCCATTCCATTCCAAATAAAATATTCTAATTAATATCACGTCCTTTGCCACGTCTGAATGTTTGTCTGTTTGTTCGTGATAAACTCAAAAAGTACTGAACGGATTTTCATGCAGTTTTCATCAGTAGATAAATTGTTTAATGAGTAAGGTTTATGTATGTAATTCGTCAAGGTCTTTTTTATCAGGGTGGGACAACGTCCGTCGGGCCCTCTAGATACTTAAAATGCACAAGGGGTTTGGCTTGCTTGGTACGCTTTCACGAATTTACTTTTTTTTATACCACGATGGTAGCAAACAAGCATTCGGGCCGCCATATGTTAAGCAGTCGCCGCAGCTTGTGGACGCTTGTAACTTCAATGGTTTTACATGCGCGTTACCGGTCCTTAAATTACCCATTTATTTTCCTCTTGAAGAACTCTAGCTTGATTTAATTACTCAACTGATTATTATAAAATATTGTATACACGTTGTCAGGAGTACAAATAAGAACATAATATCTTTCATCCAAAAAAATGTACTCTTCCCGAGAAATATATCAAATATATTAACGGGAGCAAAGCCGCCAGCAAAAGCTATCATTATTATTATTAAGGTACAGTCCTTGCCAAACTTTTTGACCGCTCTAAACATAGTTACGTAGAACACAAATTTAGTCCTAAATACATTTTATAATATACTAGCGGACCCTACGGACGTTGTCCTGCCTTGATAATAAAAAATAATCCTAAAAGTCAACCGCAGCGTCACCTACAGGGTCCAATTATGAATCTAAACCATTCTCGGATCCACTGGAACACGCACACAAAATTTCCTCAAAATCGGTCCAGCCGTTTAGGGGGAATTCAGTGACATACACACGTACAGAAGAAATTTATATATAAAGATATATAACATCAAGCTAACTTAAGGATAATTACTATACTATAATATTTATCCTATATATTTTAACTTTGTTTTATATTGTTTGACTAGCTGTACCTGCAGCTCCATACGCGTTTTTTTTATTCGTATTAAAGAATTATAAAATTGTGAGACTATGTACAATTATAGAAATGCTCTTTTAAAGCAATTGTAAGTAAGACACGCACGCCACCACTTACAGTAACATGTAACGTGTACATTAGATATATAAATACAAACAGCGTGCCAAATGAGGTATGTCATCAGCAACATATTTGGAACCTTAACCCACTATGGGTTATATATAACATATGTAACTACCTCAGTGCTCTCTTACACTGTATAAAGAACTAATGAAACAATAACTTGAAATATTATTATAAAGATTTACATTACATTTAATATACATTGCCATTATAATTAAGATTTTGTGATTATACAAAAAATAAACGCTTGTCTGTTCCACAAGAATTTGTATTATGGAACCCTTTACATAATACGTTTATAATCTAAGATCTTATTAGGAAGACCTCTATATCATTAAAGTTATTAATAACTATAATGTCGAATTGTAAATAATAAGCTGATAATTATTTCTCTTATTAAAAATAAAGAATGAGTTGAAATCTTGCTAAATTTCATGCAGATAAAGTCGCGGGTAACAACTAGTATAAAATAGAATAACCTCAATTACTTTTTATAAAGTTCGCTATCTACCAGTGAGAGTCCCGTGAAAATCGGTCTAACTATTTTGTTGATATCACAGCGGGCTAAGCCACGGTTAACAGCTAGTCTAAATTAATATAAATTAAATTACTTTTTATAAGATCCGCTATCTGCCAATGAAAGTCCCGTGAAAATCGGTCTAAGCGTTTTGAAGAAAGCACTGTTAACAGTGTTAACAGCTAGTATAAACTAAAATTACCTAAATTGCTTTTTGTAAAGTTAGCTATCTGCCAGTGAAAGTCTCGTGAAAACCGGTCTAACCGTTTTGGAGATAGCACTGCGGGCGAAGCCACGGTTAACAGCTAGTATAAACTAAAATTGCTTAAATTACTCTTGATAAGGTCAGATATTTGTCAATGAAAGTTTCGTAAAGACCGGTCTAACCATTTTGGAAATAGCACTGCGGGCGAAGCCACGGTTAACAGCTAGTATAAACTAAAATTGCTTAAATTACTTTTTATAAGGTCAACTATATGCCAGTAAAAATTTCGTGAAGATCGGTCGAACCGTTTTGGAGATAGTACTGCAGGCAAAGCTACGATTAACAGCTAGTCTAAATAAAAATAGACTAAATTACTTGCTATGATGTTCGCTATCTGCTGGTGAAAGTTCCGTCAAAATCGGTCCAACTGTTTTGGAGATAGCATTGCAGACAAAGCCGCGGTTAATAGCGAGTCTAATTTAGAGTATCCTAAGTAACTCGCTGTAACTTCAGCTATCTGCCAATGAAATTTCCGTCAAAATCGGTCCAGCCGTTTCGGAGATTACCCGGAACAAACAGACAGACAGACACCGACAAAAATTTTAAAAATTGCATTTTTGTTATGAGTAGCGTGTATACTTTCGTAGCCAATCAGTAAACAATTTTTATTATGATATTACATACAGACACTTCATTTTTATTATATGTATAGAAGATATAGAAGATTAGAAAAAGATTTATTAAAAGAAAAATTAATTTATTTATGTATTAAACACATGCGCTCCCGTGTCTAAAACATACTTTCAACTGGTAAGCGGAATAAAAAATTATATAAAAAGTCTTACAAAATTAGTCTAAAAATAGTTGTTATTTACAAATAAATACATACATTCGTATCAAGCTGTCCGACTATTGAGGTTAATTATGTTCTGCGTTTATAACCTAAGGTGGTAACATACATTTTTTAAATATAAATGTAATATAATTATTAATGTTCTTATTTCTAAAAAGAAAGGAGATAAGATGTTTATTTTGGTTTGACATTTTTGGGATTTCAAACTAAAGAATCTAATACTATGATATTTTAAATTATAGTTTGGAAAAATTTTGGGGGAACGAAAGGGGGAAACAAATCCAGAAACTTTTACATGAAAACTTACGCAAAGAAAAAAAAAAAAAAAAAAAAAAAATATTTTATGGAATTAAAAGGTTTTAAAAAAAAATAAAAATGTGTCATATGTAAACGCTTTAATAGCTAATTTACGAAAACCTGTTTATTTGAATTGAGCTGACATATACATATCTACAAGATATACATACAAATAAAATATTTGACACATTATGTATCTGTCGCTTATAATTTGCTCCAGATCATCTCTTGGTTGTGAGTTTTGGTTATTTTAATTTAATGATCCGCCGTATGCAGTATTTGTTTCTATCTGTAGAATGTATCTTGTAGCATATACGTACTGTGTAAGTGATTTTTTTGCATCTGCGTTTTGCAGACGTTGCACCTTGCTCTCAGAGACGGGTGGTCCGAGACTTTGGTTAGGGGGTAATTATTCATTTTTAGTTACTGTGTAAGTGTTATATAGCCGTTAAAATAGTATTATTATAACACTGGACACGTATCGACATGGGTGCAATAGGGACGAGAAACACGCGCGGGCGAGTCTGCTCCGCCTACACCTCACCTGCATCTGATAGCTAAATTTGTGTTCTGCGCATCTACTTCAGAGCGGTCAAAAAGTTTGACGCGGACTGTACACAGTCTCGTGTGTTCCCGTGCACAGAGAATTCCCGTGTTGGTAAATAGCAAACGTCATTGTCACGTCAGTCACGAGCACGTTGCATGAGCACGTTTTATTTACTAACTAGCGGGCCCTGCGTACGTCATCCCAACTTTAAATCTTCTTCATGAATCACTTTATCTACTGCTGAACACCGCATAAAGACCCGGTTAGTAGTTTTTGAGTTTACCGCGAACAGACAGACAGACGGACGTGGCAGAGGACTTTGTTTTATAATATATACTAATACTAATAATAGAGCATTGCCGAGCCGATGGAGCACATAGGATTTCCAACAATAACTGAATTACTGGTATACATATATAGGTATTTAACACGTAGACGCAGAACCTTGCCTGGATGTAAAAACAAAACGCAAATACAAATGAAATTGAAATTTTATCCTTAAAATAAAATCAAATCAAAATCAAAAATACTTTGTTCAGATTAGGCCATAAGAAGGCATTTATGAACGTCAAAACTATCTTACCTTACTTAGACATTACTTTAAGTCGATCTATAGAGGTAATGATGATGTGAAAATACCAGTAATTATCGCACCTCTATTGGATATGAACGATTTACGCATAATTAAGCCGGAAACTTAAAGTATTAAGTATTAGTTTATATGAAACGGATATATTAACGATACCTCATATTTATTGTATAGTATTTACGACGCAAATGTTATATTTATGGTTATTAGGTAATTCAATATGATTTGAATAATTAACTATAGAATATAAATACTAAATCATTTTCTTATATGTCTATCTCATGGATTTAATTAGCACCGTTTCGATAATACGTATCCTTCAATATACAGAAGCCATAACGTGTAGGACCTGTAAGGAAAACCTTACCAAGCACCAGTTGGTATTGTCAGTAACTGCACTTTAGAATCAGTCCCCCTCTGGGTTTAGCGTATTTACCAGGTGGTATATAATAATATTCCGCATCGTCATTTAGCATAAGATGAGATCGTGATCAACGTTCAAACCTATAGAGTATAGAAAAAAAAGTTAAAAATATCTTACCAGTACCAATTATAATGAGAGATCATAATTAATAAATGAAAATAACGATACTCAAATAGGTCAAATGACTTGCCGTATAAAGCATTGGAGAAGAAAAAAGCTCATATTTGCATACTCTCTTCAAAAAATATTGATACCTGGTTTCTTTAAGAGTGCTCTACTCCACTCGCTTTTACAATTTTAAGTATGTATCAGTAAAGAATTTTCAATATATATTAAACTAGCTAAACCCGCAGCTCCGCACGCGTTTTTTTTAAACTATATTAAAGAAAAATAAAATTGTGAGACCATGTATAATTATAGAAATGCTCTTTAAAAACAATTGTAAGTACGACACACATGCCACTTATAGTAACATCTAACGTATTATACATGAGATATATAAATACTAAAAGTGTGCGAAGTGAGGTTTATGATCAGCAACATGTTTGGAACCTTAACCCACCTTAGTGCTCACTTACACTGTATAAGGACCTAATTAAACAACGATTTAAAGATGTTATTATAATGATATAATATGTCCAAATTGTCAATAAGTAATACGTTTATGATCTAATATATTATTAGAAAGACCCCTTCTATCTTCAAAATTACTATTAATAATTATAATGTTGAATTTAAAACAATGAATGAGCTGACGTCTTGAAATCTTGCATAAATATAAATTAACTAGCGGGCCCGGCAGACGTTGTCCCTCCCTGATAAAAAACAAATACTTAACAAATTATACACCAAAAACGTTCCTCATGAATCACTTTATCCACTGGTGAAAACCGCATGAAAATCCGGTCAGTAGTTTTTGAGGTTATCGCGAACAGACAGACTTTATTTTATACTATATAAATAAATAAGTAATAAATTAAGATATAAAAATCTAAGCCGTATTTAATATTTGTCAATTTGAATAGTGCTCATTGAACTTGATACAATATTCTTATATCTTACTATAGTTATTGAGTTATGTAGACAAAAGCGCGGTAATTACAAAAAATTGGCCGCCAAAATGACCAAAAAGACAATATAATTCAAATTACATACATAGATACAGATATATGAATTTTAATTATATTTATACTTGGAGTCCAGTACAACACACGTCTTACGCATATGTTTACAGTGAACATATTTTTTTGGTCAATTTCATCCGGACGAAGTCCCGAGTTATAGTCACTCTAAAATAGAATAACCTAAATTATTTCCTATAAGGTCAGCTATCTGCCAGTGAAAGTCCCGTGAAAATCGGTCCAACCGTTTTGGAGATAGCACTGCGGATGAAGCCAAGGTTAACAGCTAGTCTAAACTAAAATAGACTAAATTATTTCTTATAATGTCCGATATCTGCTGGTGAAAGTCCCGTAAAAATCGGTCGAACCGTTTTGGAGATAGCACTGCGGGCCAAACCACGGTTAACAGTTAGTCTAAATTACTTATTATGACGTCCGCTGTCTGTTGGTGAAAGTCCCTTGAAAATCGGTCCAACCGTTTTGGAGATAGCATTGCAGATGAAGTCGTGTTTAACAGCTAGTCTAATTTAGAGTAGCCTAAGTATCCCGCTGTAATTTCAGCTATCTGCCAGTGAAATTCCCGTCAAAATCGGTTCAGCCGTTTCGGAGATTACCCTTAACAAACAGGCATACCGACAAAAATTTTAAAAATTGCATTTTTGTTATCAGTAGCCTGTATACTTTCATACCCACTCATTAAAAAAATATATATTTTGATATTACATACAGATACTTCATTTTTATTATATGTATAGATTAAGGAAATAAGCGGCTCTCAATAATTATATTCCCATCTAATATACAATAGATATAGTGTGTATTCTCTATCAATATTGGTTATTAGATAAAATAAAATAAATACGAAATAGCTTTATTTGAGCTAGTTTTTGCTCGCGGCTTCGCTTTTTTCCTCGATGAAAGGATCTTTTCTATATCCCTGACCATGGGTTTGCACAATTTGATGACGATCGGTTGAGTAATTAATGGGTGAAAGTGGAACAAACACACTTACTTTCGTATTTATAATATTAGTTGGGATGGTAAGGACCAGAGGGTATCCGCGACTTCTAACCCGTGAAAATGATCTTGAATGTAGTTGGAAATATAAATTACACGTAACTACTTTATTTTTATAACTCAACCACGAATTTTAATTCACCTTTGTTACATTTTATCAATAATGCTTAGTACCTTTGTAAAAGCGTAATGATTTCTGATTAAATAATACTCCAAAAATATGTTCTACCAGTAAATGCCTCTTAAAAATGGACATTTCAATTGTATTTATATGTATTCATCATTGTTCAACAGTTTCATATTCAAGTTAAGTGTTGACATTGACTATTTATTGATTGAGTACGCTTTATTGAGTAAGAAGTATGGCAAATATCGCTATAACAATGGGTAGCGTGGGTAGTGTAACGACCTCATGAACACAAAACGCACTCAATCTTATTATCCACGTAATTACATCACTGTGAACTAGTTAATCGGCCAATTCCTAAAACTAGTGGTCGTCTAATAATTAATAAATTTTTCAAGTTTCAAAATTAAAGTAAAACTTCTTATGGGAGAGCTTTGAAGTTCTGATCCGCAAATTTTTTGTGTGACGAAAAGTGGTGGGGGCAAACACTGTGTCGGTTAGAGTGTTCAAAACACAGGTTCTTGTCTGAACACCGAAGATATGCAGCGTCAGGCGCGGTCAATACTTGGATGGGTGACCGCCTGAGAAAACCGCGTGACGTTAGCTTTCTGTTGTACTTTTTTAATTAAAATGTTTCTCTGTAATACAAAAGTTCCACTTCTATCTTGTGTCTTTACGACACATCCTGTTTTTATTTTATATAATAACGTGGTCAATATCTACTAAACCAAAAAAAAAAAGAATCGGATGAGACTCAGAGAGATAATTTTTTAACTGTTCTGTCATTGCCTATTTATAGGTATAATATAGAAGATAGTCTGTATATACCGTAGTCTTTCAATAATTTAACATAACAATACAAGGCAATACCCAGACACACCTACACCTGGGTCTACTATACCGACGTGACTGACGACGCGGTTAGTAGGTTCATCCATCGGGCCGTGGACGCTCCGGCGCTGGATATTATGGACAACCTAAAGACTGCCATAAAAGATGCAGCCGCTATAAAAACAATAACGTCTTCAAACCTAAAATAGTTAATAGTTAAATAAAATTAAATAAATGAATATATATTTAAAAAAAAAATAGTTGCTCGCGGATATGATTTTTGACGTATACAACACATTACACGAAAACAAAAAAAGGTGCTACCAAGACTCTGCAGAATAGAGGAAAATTAAAAAAAAAACAACAATACGTACAACGAAATGATTACTTGACTTGACTGGTAGTAAATACTTTTAAATTCAATCAGAATATAATAAACAATGATAGCCCAGTGATAAGTGTTTGGAAACCGCGTCAATGGATCTATGTTCGAATCCTACAATTAATCTGAGACTTCAGATGTAGGGATACATTGTGACGAAACAACAATGTGATCATAGGATTTTTTCTAGTGCCCACCTAACGAACTATTAGAATAATATAATTTATTTCAAACTCATCCTAGGCTAACATCTATATTTTTTGGTACAACTACAAGTTTACAAATTACTGTTAGTAATAATAATAAAAAAAATATAAACAAAAACTATCACCCTCAAGTTAAAATCCCGCTCATAAGCACCTGGTTCATATGTTTAGTCCGATGAAGATGTCAAAACCCGTCAGGCCAATAGCGTAACTCAGTTGAAACGTTCCAGTTTATGTGTTGCAGCAGCTACACTTGAGAACCAGTTCTCTAGATTTAGCGTATTACCTTCTTACGACAATTCATCACTTATCATAGGCTGAGATTTTTAAAAGCAATGAATTATATATATAAAAAGATATAGGTAGTTTAGATATTGTTGGCTAACACACCAATTACTAAAACCATAAACACAGTGATATGAATCTTCTATCTTGTAAGAGCGTGATATTTTTATCGTCGACAGGCGGAATATAAATAATAAACGGAAATATGAATAGCTACTTTTAATTATAATTAGAATAATTTAATCAGTTATGTCCTTGTATATATAAACATAATATCCGTTGGCTGAGCAACTATTTATATACCTGTACACTCCTACACTTATTATCTACTAGCTGCCGTGACTTGTGCACAATGGTTTACGGGTAATTGTATTTTTAAACGCGAAAAATTTTATAACCTAAAACCTTTTGAGCACATCGGTTTCCAATTATGAATAAACTATAAGGGACACTAAACATACCCCGATGGATGTGAGAAATCTTTTAAAATAAGCCTCCAATACTGAGTTCAATAAAAAATAAAAACTACCTCATATATTGGCTATAATGTGAAAAAAAGTTTAGAGGTCTATAGACCAGTTTCTAAAGAAGTCCTTTTTGTAGACGTTTCTATAAATAGTAGAGTTTACATTATAAAATATAAGTTGATGAGTTAAATTGTAAATTAAACGAAAAATATATATAAAATAAATAATGATAAATGAACACTGAATGATATATAACTATTTTAACTGTATTAAAACTTTTACTATGTATTGAAAAAAAAATATAAATATTAAAAAGATATGAGACGACGCGTAAATGTACTGCTGTACTATTTGTTAAGAGCTAGTACGGTTTTGACACATTTTTATAAGACAGTTTTTTATATTGTTTGTTTTAGAAAGCGTGCGGGCTCCTGGCTGCGGTAAACGTTGCGTTTATTCTGCATATCGACATTTCTGGCAAAATATTGATTTTTATATAATTTTTGAATGTTTTGTTTTTTACTAACTTTGAAACCCTACTAAAACATGAAATTCTTTTGCAGATATTTTTGTTATAGACAATAATTTGCGTGCTTTTTTTTGTAAATAAAATAAGTATGTTTACATGTTAAGATAGCTGTAATTTTAATATTTTATTTTATTATTTTTTGAATGAAGGCTTAGTCCTGCGCACTACGCCTAAATGGATAAATATATAACAATAAGAATGACAATAAACTTAAAATAGCTTATATTAAATTTGTACAATTTTTAGATTTTGAATGGGGTAGAAATAACGAATGTGGTGATTGTGGGAATACGAAAGGGGAGGGGTTGCGACTGGATGCGACACGACACAGGTGGACACGCATAGGGACGTTTGGGCGTGTGGGGGATAGCGGTGTATACAGAAAGGGGGGGGGGCGCAATGGGACGTAGGCGGATGAAGGGCGACGGCGATGGATAGTTGCTTTGGCGGTGCATGTTTGGATGACTGTGCTACAAGGACAGTACAGTAGCGAGCTAAATAAAAAAAAAAAAAAGAAGTGGGGGGGTGAGTTTTGGTGGGAGTGGTGAATGTGGTTGGGGTGGTGTAGTTTTGTAGGTGGCGATTTTTATGGGTGTGTGGGTTTGTGTTGGGTGTTGTTTTGGTGGTGGGTGTGGTGTTGTTTTTGTTTGGTTGTGTGTTTTTTTTGGATAGAGTGTAAATATTAATGGCTGGGGTTGTGTGTTTTGTTTAGGGGATTGTTTTTTGTTGTTTTTGTTTGTTAAAATAGTGTGGTGTTTGAAGTGGGTTGGTGTGTTGAGAGCATTTTATAAAATATTTTGGTGTTGTGGAGATGAGGGTTGATTGTAAAGTGTGATATAAATATTTAATTGTATGTTTTGGTTGTAATGGTTTGTTGGTGTGTTATTTTAAAATTTTATATATTTTTTTTATTGAATATTTTTTGTATTTGGTTTGGTTTTTTATTTTTTTATTATATTGTGAATAATGTTGGGTGTGTAAAGTGAATTTTATTTTTTTTTTGAATTGGGTTTTTTATATTGAGAAAAAATAGTAATAATGTTTTTTTTTTCCAATAGAGTAATTGGAAAGGGGTGGAAGTTTTTGATAATTGGTTGTTCTTTTTTTCGAATGACTTAAATTTAAATATCATTTTGCCAGCTTAATATTGTCTCCTAAGATGTACGGAATATGCTAATTGCTTTCCATAATGGTTGAGTACTTTTAATGATACCCCCGATAATTCTATGGCTGGTTTTGACTTTTTCAAGTTTATAGAGGTTAACCTGAGCACTACTATCATAAAGAAGCTCGATAGTCAATTGATGGTGTAATATTGAAGTATAAATGAATAAATGTTATGGATGAACACCCCAATTAAAACCGGTAATGCTTTGGAAACGTTTAGAAACTTAGAGCTAATTTGCAACTGCATTGATATGTTTAGCCCATTTTATGTATGATAAAGATAGCGATAATTGTGGAAGTGCCTGTTATAGACGCATGTATTCAAGATAACGTCAATCTAAGTCGTTGTCTCGTTTTGTTGTTTTTCAGTTTTCACGGTGAAATCTAATATCATAATGGTTAATAAAATGAAATATGTTGTTTGAATGGAAAAATGAAACAGTTTGAAATGAATTATTTTATTTATAAAGAATATATGGGCACATTATTTTCAATAAAAAATTGTCTGGCAGAGATAAATATGTTTTTAATAGCGTTAAAATGTACCGAATTTTTTTTTTCCTAAAATTAATTATAAGTCAAAATTTTGACCTGTAAAGGTGTGATGCGCATTAAAAAACACAACGTTAACCGGCTACCAGGTATCCTGAATCCTGTTTGGAAGGGCATAATATATCTTCATATTAAAGAACCAGCTTTTCTAAAATTCTCGTTCTTCCAACGTTGCTGGCTCTTGTACTAAGGTGTCGCAAAAAAGTCTAGTTACGTTAACTACAATTTTTTGTTTTTCGTTTTCCTGGAGAGCCTTTTGCGTTTTATGGGACAAAAGGTATCCTAAATGTAACCTTGGAATATTAGTTATTACTCTGTCAAGTTTCGTTGAAATCGGTTCAGTACTTTCAGCGTGATGCGTGTTCACAGGGACAGAAAGACAGACAGACAGACAGACAGACAGACAGACAGACAGACAGACAAAAATTGTAAAAAGATTATTTTTGGCTTCTATATCGATAACAAAGTCTACCCCGATCAAAATTTTCAAAAAATATTTAATGTACAGATTTGACCTTGCTACAGTTTTATTATAGTATAGATAGTAATAACATGATACGTCTGCCATTTTAATTTAATATAAAGTTATTAAAGTTTTAAGAGACTATGATTTTTATAAGCATTGCGCGTACAGCGATGTGTAATGTGGGGCAAACGGTATGGTGTGCATACGAAGAGAAGGGATAAACGGAAACATTGTTTAGAATGAAATTTCATAGGCAAAGTATATGTTTTGCTTCCAAATATTGTATTTTTTTTTCTGCGAACACAAAATATACTTTTAAGAGAATAAACAACGCAAACGAAGTTTGTTTAATTGTAGGTTGTAGTAATCTCCGAAACTAGTAACTGATCCAGTTCTAAAAATTATTTTACTAATAGAAAATTTGATTCCTCCTGATTGTTGTATGATACGGTCCATTGTCGAAGCCATGTTGATAGATGTTATATGAGCGCGCGTAGATCTTTTCTTTTAAATAACTGAACATAATGTATCTACCTATTAGGACCTTGCTATACGCTAAACGTTCCGCTAAAAAGTCCGTGACACAACATGCATACATCATAATATGTAAATCGCAATATAAATTATATAAGTAATAAAAAATCGAAATTTCGTAACACAATCCTCTAGAGTTGGTTTTATCTTAATGTAAACAGATATTTATGTAAGATCTCTTAATACACTAATACAGTTTTCTTTTAAGTGAGTGTTTCGATAAATCTATACTTCTATCTATCTATCTATGACTATAATAAAAATGTAATAAGGCCAAATCTGTACATTAAATATTTTTTGAAAATTATAATCGGAGTAGACTTTGTTATCGATATAGAAGCCAAAAGTAATCTTTTTACAATTTTTGTCTGTCTGTCTGTCCCTGTGAACACGTATCACTCTGAAAGTTCTGAACCAATTTTGACGAAACTTGACACAGTGATAACTAATATTACTAGATTACATTTAGGATACTTTTTGTCCCATAAAACGCAAGGGGTTCTCCAGAATAACGAGCGAAAGTCAAAAATTTGTAGTTAGTGAAATTCTTGACGGATTTTGGTAAATTTTCTTTGTGCTATATATAACAGACGGATTAGCTAAAAATTTCCGAAAACGAAGTTCCTTATTGCGCGTTACATGCTTTGAACGGATGGAAGTTAGACCAAAAAAAGTGTAACAAGACTTTTTCGCGACACCTTAGTAAAAGAGCCAACGTTAGAAGAACAAAAATTTTAGAAAAGCTAGTTCTTTAATATATCATTATTTATGCTCTTCCAAACAAGGTTCAGAATACCTGGTTGCCGGTAAACGTCGTGTTTATTAATGCGCATCACACCTTTACAGGTAAAAATCTTGATTTTTAAATAATTTTAGGAAACTTTTTTCCAGTACAACTTTATTTTTAAACGTTATTAAAAACATGAATTTGTCACTGCCCGACAATTTTGTTATTGACAATAATGTGCCCTATGATATTCTTTATAAATAAAAATAATTCATTTCAAACCATTTTACTTTTTCCATTGCAAAGAACAGATTTTATTTTATTGACCATTATGATATTAAGATTTCACCGTAAACAATGAAAACAACGATAAACGTAAAATGTGACTTGGGACTGACGCCATCTTGAATACATGTGTCTATAACAGGCGCTGCCACAATTATCGCTATCTTTATCATACAGCCAGTGTTGCGCTAAACTATAGCTAAGTTATTCTATACACATCATTTTTAATTTACCCTCTTTTATGTCTAAATAAAATAATATTAAAATTACAGCTATCTTAACATGGTTTGAACATACTTTTTTTATGTACAAAAAATATCATTAGCAAATAGCATAGCAGTTTTAGTAGCGTTTCAAAGATAGTGAAAAAAAAAATTCGACAATTATTTAAAAATCAATATTTTTGCCTGTAAAGTTGCGATATGCACTAATAAACACAACGTTTACCGGCAGCCAGGTAGCCCGCACGTTGTTCGGAAAAACAAAAGATATTAAAATTCGCTCTCGAAACCGTAGCTAGCTCTTAGACGAATAGTTACAGGCAAGTGACAGTTGGCGCGTGTGGATGAATGGAGTGAACAAGTTTTAATACAAGTTGAAGATAGTTATGATAAAGTAACTGGTAGAAATGATTATTTAATTTTATTTTTACGCATTGTGGATATGCAGAGTCTATGTACCGTAGGTTAGGTATCGTAATGGAGAAAAAGAGAGAGAGAGACTGTATATAATATATACACACATAAAATTTTCATTTCAATAGCAAACCTGCTGAAGGATTACCTATTGATGTATTAACTTTTATTAACTTGATTATCCCAGATCATTCAGTGTTTAATTTATCATTATTTATTTTATAAATATATTTTATCGTTTAATTTACAGTTTAACTCTATAAACTTGATGTGTTATAATGTAAACTATACTGATTGTATTGTAAACGTCTACAATAAAGGGAAAGGAAATTCCTTCCAACCGGGGGTCCATAGACCCCTCAAACTTTTTTTTTTATACATTACCACTAATATATGTAGGTCAGTTTTTATCTTAATTGAACCCGTTAGATGATGCTACGAACGGGTTCTAGGCTTATTTTAAAAGATTTCTCACGTACCATCTGAGTATGGTTTGAGCGAGTCCCTTGATAGTTTGGATTCACAATTGGATACCGTAGGCGTGGATGCTATCAGGTTTTAGGTTTATTAACAATTTTCGCGTTTAAAAATACAATTGAAACCGGTGATAACCGATTTGGTGCAGACGAAGTTACACGGGTCAGCTGGCAATATGATAAGTTGAATGAAGAGTTTGTTTTGTTGTGCGCGCTAATCTCAGGAAGTACAGGCCCGATTTGAAAAATTCTTTAAGTGTTAGATAGCTCATTTATCGAGGAAGGCTATCATCATCCTAACACTCATAGGAGCGGAGCACCAGTGAAGAATGTTGCAAAAGAAGGATTCTTTTCCTTTTGAGATCCGCGTTCATCGTTAGCCCAAAGTAACTATTCGATGCGGACGAAGTCGCGGGAAGAACCTAGTGTTTTTATATACGAGTATACAGCAAACTATGCCATAGACATATGAAATCATAGTTTTTCTTAACATTGATGTGTCGTAACATTTATTCATAGAAAGAAAGATATTTACTGACATAATGATAAAAAAATGTACAAAAAACCCCTTAAATATCAAAAGTATCACTATGTTAAAAAAATGTACAAAAAACTCCTTAAATATCAAAAGTATCACTATGTTAAAAAAATGTACAAAAATCCCCTTAAATATCAAAAGTATCACTATGTTATAGAGACCTGGCGTCAGCGTACCTCCGCATCGCCTGTAAATACTGTGCTCATTTTCAGCCGTATTTATAAAACTCTATTCGTCATATTTTGTGATACTTAAGTCAAAAAAGCCTTTAGCCAAAGAAACCTTAACAGTATTGAAACTTTAAAAAAATATTATTATTATAAAGAGGTAAAATTTATTGGTTTGTAGAAAATAATTCTTATTCTTCTTGTAAAAAAAATATGAATGAATCATCTGATCCGATGTTGAAAATTATTTGATAGAAAACTACGTTCTGGCTGAGTGGCACTATTTATATTTAAATTATAATTAACGACAGTGAATACGCGGGCGGCAGCGAGTTTATGGTTCATTATTCTAATTACCTAATAAATAAATAAGTTTTCTACTTATCTCGTATTTATAGTCGTAAATATTTTTAATTATAAAGTAATTGCTTTATTATTTATCTATTTCATAGCTCCGGTATTACATTATAATGAATTTCAACATTTTTTATTATTTATTAGAATTATTTACCTCATCCTGTAAAGTTATGTAATGTATATATGCAACTGAAGCGAGTAAACATTTTTGTAGATTTTGAAAATTGTTACATTAGAAGCTCTATAAATTTATTAATTGTAAACTAATGAATGAAATCTGGTATCAAAGCATAGCAATTAGAAGTATACTTGTTCGCTTATAATATAATGCAGTCAGTTGTCTACCTAAAAGTATAGTTTTTACTACAGGTTTAACATAAGTTTTAGATTCATGGCAGAAATAGTATATAGCTGTATAGATTTGGTTAGTACATATGGATAAAGCTGTTAACAAAAAAAGCTATAGCATAAGATGATTAGGTATTTTCAATTGGCAAATACTGCAAATTATTATTGAAGCTATTTAAAAAGCTTCAATAAATTATATTCAGTGATTACCAATAACACTACTTAGGGTTATCTTGTCTACAATCTAATTTTCTTACTGTTTCAATCTATATTATCACTTAACACCATGTGCACAAAGCCTAACTTGTCCTCAAAGATACGTGTTTTATTTTTCAGTTTAATGCGTTACAATATACATACATGTACATGCATACATAGTATATATCTAGTACATATGTACATACATATTACATAGTATATATATTATATATACGTGGTCATAATAAAAATATCGACATATAGAAGTACCAATTTCTTTAAGTGGCATATTTTCATAACATAGTAGTGAGTATTCTTGTGCCGTAAAATAATAGGAAAATCTTTAGGATACGTCGAAATATCAAGACTTTTACATCAAATACGACACAACATAAAAGGAAGGTATGATGTTTTTAGTACCTACTATCTCCAGCTAAACTGTATTTTTTTTTATTATTATCATTCTGACCTTCACTTTATATCCTTAATAAAATTCTACCACCGATTGACCAACAGACAAACGGGTGTAAGCATTAAATCTTGTACAGGATTTCCTTATACGTAGGATGCACTAAAAAAATTCGGAACTGGCCCACTCACATTAAGAATATTAAAAACTAAACATGACATTTCAAAACGGAACTGCTCGACTTTGAAATACAGTTTGTTTCACCTATTTGTTTGTACTTGATTTTTTACATTTTGGTGCTATTTTAAATGTTACGTGTTTACGTTACCATGGATTTAACTCTTGAAAATTCTCCAAATACCTACGATTTACTACAATTTTCTTACTTACTTGCTTTTGGCAATAGAGCACCATGCATGTCTATAGACTTTGCAGAATTCCAACGTAGCCTTATCTTAGTAAAGAATTTCGTGATGGCCGTCCGTCTAGTATTGTATGATCATAACAAACGGGTATGTGGCCCACCAAATTCGAGCATCCTTGCATGACACTGAATCCTAAACATTCCAAAAGTCCAAAAACATGTAGGTGCAAAAAACTGTATTCCTGATGGATCCCTGACAATTTATCTGAGACTCAAAAACCGGACCGAGTCACATGGTGCAATGCGATGATAACCATATTCAACCAAGGGACATCGAATTTCGAATGGAACATAGTGTTAGGTGACGAAACATGGATTTACAGCTACGATCCCAAAATAAAGCATCTATCGACAGCTTAGAACTTTTCGAGTGAGTCGAAACAAACCAAATTCGCAAATTTGCGGTTTGCCGCTAAGCGGATCATTGTTATCTTTTTAACTTTATAAAACTGGACACGTGGCTACTGTCGCTTTGGAGGATTGTTGTATAGTGAATAGCAATTGATACACGATCATTTGTTTATCGGAATTAATTGACAAACTCCGTAAAAAACGCTGCATCATCTTACGTCATGGAAATGTCAGGTCTAATATGGCCATGCAAACAAACTAATTTTTAAAAGGGAAACGCATAGATATTATGGGTTATCCTGCATACAATCCTTTTTTTTTAACGCAGCTGCCGATGCCTTTCGTCAACTTTAACCGACTAAAACTCCACAACAACCAACGCCGCACTATGGGAGTATCTCAGAGTTGCGTTAGCAAGCTCCGCTACACCCTCGGCGTTTCCCACGTCACACCCGACTTAGGCAACCCGGTTGCGAGACTGCCTCCCAGCCCGCCGAACCTGTGCAATGGGAGTCCAGGACCCCCACCCCTTTCCCCCTGGGTTCGCCCGGCAGCGGAAAGGCTAAGCCGCTCCGCCACCGTCCGCGATTGATTATTTATCGAGGTTTGCTCCTTGGCCGCCATAACCACCCTGAGGTCCCCTCCGGCCTACGTTAACTTACGCGGTAAGTAGGTAAGCCAGAGGTGTCCTAATCCTACTCCCCCCTCACACCTACGTAGCCTACATCGGAGGTTCCCTCAGGGCGGCCTCCGGTGGAAGTCACCTCCACCACGTCTGTGACGTCCCGCGCCGCGACGACGGATGATAGGCGCCGCTGCGTCCCTTTCACGAGCTCTCTCTGCTGCTTCCTTTTGCGACAGGACGTCCTCGCAAAACGTGGCAAAACAGCCTTTCACGACGGTTCTCCGCCGACCATAGCCTGCATACAATCCTGACCTGGCCTGACCATGCGACTTTTTCATATTTTCGAAAATCATGCATTATGTACACGGTCAATGATTTCCAACACCAAAAAAATCTGTTAAACCATATAAAAAACATGTTCCGACGTCTTCATGGAGGTGTGGCGTGAATGTTTACAAAATTGATCTATACGTATGAAAAAATGTATTGAAGTTAAGGTAGAATATTATATATTTTGAGATACCGCCCCACGTATAACATATATTACTTATAGCATATATACGTACGCAATACCAATAGCTTTCTGGAAATTGATCTCCTGAACGTTTTCAAAATAGGATAATTCTTAATACATTGCCGAATCCATCAAATACTAATGCCATTCGGCACTCGCGTAGTTTCTATATAAATTGACAAAAAGATAAATTTACGCAATGAGTTATTTTAATTAAGTACTTATAGTCGTTAATATACTTAATGATCGTAATTAAGCCTAGTTATTAAATATTCATTAGTTATAATCGTAATCTAATTCATCACTGCATAACCTTAACGTGTAACACAGATACATATATGCGATTTCAAAATAAATTTACTTATTTTTTTTATAGTTATGCGGATTCTCAAGGTAAATAACACGACTGAATATATATAATATATATTCAAATAGGTAAATAGAAGAAGTAAAGTTCTTCTAATTGCATTTTCAGATTGAATAAACAGTACACATTAAAAAAAAATTACAGAGACAACATTAAATATTATAGTGGACGCTACTTTGTACTTCCGCTTGGAATTCCATATTCCGCATATTTCAAGCGGATTTCCGCAAAGTAACGCCTTCTTCAATCAAATAAGGGACAACATTTTATAGGTGGTAAGTAGAGCCACGCTGAAGCTAGTACTGGTTTCAGCATGAATGGGTCGTACTATCACCCTCTCACAGAAACATCGACCTGAAGTAACAGTGCTTGTATTGTTGCGTTTCGTTCGGTCAGGGAGAGCGCCGGAGGCCCACCTCCCCTTCCCTCCTACACCTTCCCCTTCCCCATACACAGGCTGTCAACACACTTGCGACTCCCCTGGTGTTGCTAGTGTCTATGAACGGTGGTGACCACTTAACATCGGTGACACACCGGTTCGTTTGTCTCCTATGATATAAAAAAAATATATGAACAAGAACACGATATTTTACAATATTGTTGTGTTAATCTATATATGTACATATAGATAAAAATGAAGTAGATACTCTTTATTTGTTCGGGGTAATCGGTGGAATATTAATATTATGTCCGGAGATATGAACTCCGGCATGTACCAACGAATTTTTGCTAATTTATATCGGTTACGCTATGGGCTAACGGTGAAGGAAAACACAAAGAGGAAACTTGAACTTGAGATACGTTTTAGTATGTGACCAAATATAGAACTATAGATTTCTCAGACTTTAAAATCGCCAGTAGCTCGTGAGCTGGCATGGTAATTATGCCCATACCTTCCATCGGCCCTACACTGTCTCTCTTACAAGCTGATAAGTATAAATCTTCTAAACAGTTAAACCAATTTTGACGAGACTTTTACCAGCATATAGACGACTTTTTTTTTATTTGAGCTACATGTCATCACGCTTTTTCTTCTACTTTTCTTTCAATAGCAATGATATAAATTGTCAAAATCGGTAAAAGGGTCATAGGGGTCATTATGGAGTAATAAATAAAAAAGACATTTCACAATTAATCCAGATAAAAGACGTTATTCTCGTGAATGGACAAAGTATTTTAAGTAGAAAGAAAATTCGGGCACCACCTAATTTATCAATAAAAATTTGGTGCAATTACGAACATTTTCGAAGTCTATTAAGCTACAAGATAATTGGCATAGTTCTAACTTATGTGTGTCATAAATGCGAATGTAAGTATGTTTGTTTGTTAGGCTTTCACGCCTCAACTATTGAACCGATCAGCATGATATTTGTCATACCCGTTGTCAGTGGTATAGAAAATTGCCGTTAATTCAGAAAAAATCTACTGTTTCCGAAATATAGTTCAGATCTACATTAACACAAGAGATGTCGTGAATAAAAGCTAGTTAACAATTAACGAAACCATCTGTTTTAATTTAAACGTAAAATGAAATTAGGTATAGTCCGAGTCATCGTTTTTGGCCGTTCCGAATATAGCTTTAAGTTCGGTTTCGCGCATAGTATTGTCAAGAGGTTAATACAAAATAAATTCGGAATATTATTATAGGAATTTAACATTTACGTTTATTAATCTTCAACTTGTCTCGACATTATACGTACACTATACCAAGTTTTAATGAATTATGATTCAATTAGATATTTACCTATTACATTAAGTAATAAAAATGTAGCAGTTTGACCGAAGATTTTGTATGTGAAATGAAAGTTTCCGATTGTGTCGTCTTGTAAACGGTTTGCCAGCTGGTTTACGAAAACCTGTTTATATGAATTGAGCAGACATACATATACATACAAGATATATAGACATACAGAATATTTGCAAAGAATTAGAGATAAAAACGAACAAACAATAAAAATTGAATCATTACTGGGGTAATGAAATAACAGTAAAAACTAGAAATGGACGAGCTGAATGATGAAGTAGGTAATAGATAAAGCTAAAACATTAACAGTTCGCCACATCATGCATTTGTCAGTTATAATTAAATCTAACTAACATTTAATCACCTGGTTTGTGGGCTTTGGGTGATCGCTTACTTTAATTGAATCCCCTTTGATCCCCTTTATGCAGTATTTATTCCTATCTGTGGGATATATCTAGTAGCATATATTGTACAGATATTATGCGTGTTACAATACCGTTATTGTGAATAAAATACATTCACAATAAACAAATAATTTGTAATAAAAATAAAGTAAACGAGACGTTTCATAGAAACAACATTTTTCGAAGTGCATGGAACTTCTAATAATGACAAACGTGGGCGAGCTTGCTCCCCTTTTACCTCATCCACGTCCCTCTAAATTTATGTTCTACGCATCTACTTCAAAGCGGTTAAAATGTTTGACAAGGACTATATTTTAATAATTTGTTACCTTAAGCCAACACTCATTTATTGTTTCTTTTTACAGGGCAACATCTGGGTTCTGGACAGTGGCGTTGTGGACACTTTAGAATCCCCTCGCTGCACTTGTCCTCCTAAAGTTGTAGCTATCAGTATTCTATTAGGAAAGATTACCAAACATATTACTCTCTCTGCAGTAGCTGAGCCGACTTCATTACTCCAGAACATAGTAATAGAGCATGGTTTTGGAGGAAGAACTTTTTTGTAAGTAACAATCAAGAAAATTAATCACTTCTTATAAAAATACAGATCGATTACCGAATGAATGTACGAGTATCACTTCAAAACGACTGTACTTAGTTGGCTAATTTTTTTTGTAGTGTTTGTAATTGGCAGAACGAGGTTCCTATAATAGAAAATATTTGAAAAATGATAGGAGAAATGTCAAAAAAAATGGATGAGTAAATCTATACATATAATAAAAGGGTAACTGGACGAAATCTGTACATTATATATTTTAAAGAAAAAATACTCTGGGCGCTTGACTTGACACTTAAAAAGACAGAGCACATTTCTATGGCTTTTAAAAAAATTGTTGGTCCGTCTGTCGTTTGTACGGGATTCACGCAAAAACTACGGGGCGGATTTTGGTTTAATTAATCACTATTTTTTGCATTAAATTCCATGCGGACGAAGTCGCGGGCACATATAGTTTCTATATAAAAAGTGAGTGAGTGAGACGGAAAACGGCTAGTAGATCTTCAAAAATGACAGAATTTACAGTTTGACATTCAGCTGTCACTTTATTACGTTAAATGGTCGTACTGTAAAGGAAAATTTGGAAACCTAATTTTCTTCGTCAGTACACCCAGGCGAGGCCGAGCCAGGCAACTAGTATGTATTGTATATTATAATATATTATTGAAATATCAAGAAGGTTAACTATGTACCAATAATTACACTTATGAAATTCAAACCTTGTTTACCGACTTCATACTCTAAATCCATAAACATTTAAATGTCTTAGTTGCGTTGGATAACAGTTATTAGTTACGGAAATAAAAATTACCTTTTATAGCATCTCATTGTAACGAAGATCTAAGAATAATTTAGATTTCAAAATACATGCTTAAAAAGAGTTATTCGCCTAATCACTCATACAAATTTTAATTCGTTTCGGTGAATTGTCAATGTCAAAACTATAAAAAATAAATCGAGTAATTAAATCATTTCAACACTTATTACACACAATAATGATAGACGTGTATGTTGTAACCGTGCGAAAGCAGGGTGGGTCGCTAGTTTACTGATAAGCGAAACCAAATTGACGTTTAACTAGTATTTTGATACTGTGATAAATATTAAATATTACAGTGGACGTCACATTGCAATTCCGCCTACAATTAATTAGCCGCTGCCACGTCTCACTACAACAAAAGACGTTTGATTTTATTTACGCGATGTATGGTACCTAAGAAAGCTAAATCTGAGACTAATAATGAAAAGAGCGAAATATTAGTAACTAAAACAACAAAAAGTAATTAAAACACGTTCTGGGTTGACGGTTAAACCTGTCATCGGTTGACACTGTTGGTATGTAACTGTAAAAAAATACAATTACTTAATTAAAATATGTTGCAGATTGATGTGTAATGACCACAATCGATTTCACGTGTTTCGCTTCGTCACGGAGCATCTTCACATCTGAAGATGCGTAGAGACGTAGCAGCGGCCAATTAATTCCAGGCGGAAGTGCAAAGTAACGTCTCCTATAATATTTTAATTATGGTCTTCTTCAATCAAATATCGCTACTGTGGTGGATTCACTATATGATACTGTCATTAATTAATATTCAATTTGACACTAATTTTTTTATCTTTCCCATGTTTATATCCTAAATTTTTCCGATCAGTTACACTGTGCACTTTGTAGCCATTCATTTCAATTGAATTTGGTTCCTGTAGCCACGTTCGCTTCTATCCCTGAAGATATTGCTGTTCACTATTGACGGTTACGGTTAAGAAAAACATTATCATTAATAATAGTACTTATGTAAATAAAATTTGAGAATATGATTTAGGAAGTAATTAACGGAACATACCTAATACAATCTTTTCAAAAATCTTAACACTAATTATTTCAGTATCAGGACATAAAATAGGTGCGTTATTTCTGAGTTACACTGACTTATTCTTGTTCATTATTAATGCATATGAAGTCACGGGCGATTGATAGTTGTATGTACCCTGATTCACTAAACTTTCATTATGTCTCACAAATTACTTAAAAAGACAAAATAGGCAGGCTTATGAGCCTTACGAAAGTGGATTAATTTCGAAAATCCTTTCATATATTATAGACGCAGCCTCTGTGAATGTACCATGTCATATTACCGATTTGTAAATTTAAACGCCATGTCAAGCAGGTTTTAGTGTCGAAAGGCTATTATTATAAAGTGGATCAATATGTGCACGATGGTGATGTCTGGAATAGACTCCTCTATGTGCATCCACTAAAAACGGTATTGTATCGTATAATGTATTCGAAATATATATATATATGTTAAAAAGATTTACCAGATTTTCCGAACCGGTGGTAGTTTTGACGTTCATAAGCGCCTTATTAGGGCCAAAACTGAATAAAGTATTTTTGATTTGATTTGAAATGTCAATCTCCGTCACCATAAAGAAAATCTGAACTGATCGTAATCTATACATATAATAACAATGTAAATCAACATGTCTGTACTTATTCGTTTTTCGTGAAAAAAATTATTGCCTGTGTCTAGAAACCTTCTTCTATCTTTTACATATCATAAAAGGCTAACGGGATGAAAACTGTACATTAAATATTGTAAAGAAAAAATACTCGGGGAGGGCTTAGAATCAATGACAGAACACATTTTGTCTGTTTGTCTGTCGTCTGTACAGGATTCATGCTAAAACTACTGATCGGATCTTGGTGAAATTTGGTATGGTAGTAGTTTATACACTGCACCGGTATAACAATTAAGTCATTTTATATATTTTACTTTTAAGAAAAATCAAAAGAGAAGAAATTTACGCAAAAACTATTAGACAGATTTTCACGAAATTTCGTAAGTTAGTAGTTTATACATCGATATAATTCTGCCCTCGACTTCGTCCCGGTGTAATAGTTACTTTTGGCCCTCGAACACGAAAAAACCTCTACTTTGGAACATTGGTCCGCTCCGCCCCCATTGGTCTTAGCGTGGTGATAATATAGTCTATAGCCTTTCTCGATAAATGAGCTACCTAGTTAGCTAAAGCCTTTGAGTTTTTTTTATATCATAGGAGGCAAACGAACAGGTGGGTCGCCCGTTGTTAAGTAATCATCCCGGTCCATAGGCACTAGCAACACCAGGGGAGTACCAAGCGCATTGCTAGTCAGTGTTTGGGGGGAGAAGGAGGGGAAGGGAGAAGGTCCTCCGGCGCTATCACTGACTGAACGAAACGCTACAATGCGTGCACTGTTAGTTCACGTCGATTTTCTGTGAAAGGGTGGTACTACTCCGGGCGAGGCGACCAATTCATACTGAAACCAGTAATAGCTTCAGCGTGGCTCTACCACCTACAGTTTATCGCGAACAGATAAACAGACAGACCACAGGACTTTGTTTTACATGTAGTAATGAACTGTTATCTGTGCATTCGTCCGTGTGAAATTGATCAAAAATAATTAGTTTACTGTAAACATGCGCGTGATATGTGCGCTGCACTGGACTAAAAGAATAAATATACATCATTGAAAGTCATATATTTGTATGTAATTTGAATTATATTATCTTTTTGGTCAATTTGGCGGCCATTTTGTTTTATTTACCGCGTTTAACTCAGTGATTATAGTAACGTATAAGAATAACACAATTATATCGACAATATAGGCAGTATATCTATTATATCTTATATAATAAAAGATTTAAAACATATTGTTCGATAATGTATAGCTTAAAATTTTCATTACTTTCTTATATAGTGTTAGTGAGCACTGAGGGTGGTATATAGTAGGTTAAAGTTCCAGGTATGTTGCTGATGATAAATACCATCCCATTCGATATACTATTCGTATTCACATATCTAATGTACATGTTACAGTAGATGGCGTGCGTGTCGTAGTGCCAAATGGTTTTGAAAAAGCATTTCTCTAATGTACACACCTACTTACAATTTTACATTTATTTAATATATATAAAAAAACGCGAGTGGAGCCGCGGGTAGCTAACAGCTAGTACATATAATAAAACTGTAACTAGCCCAAATCTCTACATTAAGTATTCTTGGGAAATTATAATCGGGGTAAATTTTCTTATCGATATAGAAGCCAAAAATAACTCATTTAGGATTTTTGTCTGTCTGTCTGTTCCTGTATACGCGTATCACTCCGAAAGTACTGAACCAATCTTGATGAAACTTGACACAATGGGAAGTGACAAGTGATAACTTATGTTATAAGGTAACAATCCAGGACTTTTTGTCCTATAAAACACAAGGGGTTCTTCTAGGCTAACGGATAAAAGTCAAACATTTCTAGTTAATGAAATTCTTGATGGATTTTGGTGAAGTTTTCTTTGCGCTATAGCAGATAGATTAGCTAAAAATTTAAGCTATATTTCATCTAACTACGCTTCTTAAAAAAAAAACGATCGCTAGCTTCCGAACCGACGTCTTCGATCGATTCGATTCGATCTTATAATGTACGTTACAATTGAGCTACGGCAACATGACGTTTCTTTGCGAAATTATCAATCAGTAGAATTACAAGCATAAAATATAATAAATAGGGTAAAATATATGCATGTATGTGTTCGTCTCTTAGTTATGAAGCATTTTCTTTCCATAAATTTTCAAACCATAATGATTCTAAAGAAAGTTCACTTCAATAATACCATGTCGACAAAGTTGAAAAATATGTGTAAACAAAACTGTCACTAATACATATGTTGTTACATCTATTTTGTTGTATAAAATTTTTCCTTATGTAAAAGCTATTTATTTATAAATTTGAAATTTTGAGATGCACATTTTTGACATACAACTTCGCATCTTCCTATTTCATGTTCTTGACATATAGTAACCACATAATCTGTATGGTGCACACTGCGGTGACTGCCAAAAATTAAGTCGTTTCATTTTTAGTCAGTTCGAAAAAAAAATGTTTCATTTCAAAAATGTACCTAGAGATGGCGTTGCTAAACAAAGGTAATAAGATTTTTTCCGAAAACATTTATTAGTTACATTGCATTATAGAAGATGAATCTCAGTTACAGTTCTGTCAATAATTCTGTCAGATTTTTCACATACCAACTGGGTATATGTTTGATAAAGTTCTTGGATAGTTCGGATTCACAATTGGAAACGGAAGGTGTCGTTGCAATCGGATTTACGTATTTTAAGATTTTTTGCGTTTGGTAAACTGGTAATAACCGATTTTGTGTAGACGAAGTTGCACTGGTCAGCTAGTTATATACATATAAACCATATATTTTTAAATTTATTGTTTAGTCTTTCTGCTCTTAATAGAAGACTCGCGAAATATAGTGTTAGGAAACCCATATTGGATCATGTGGTTATCTATCAAGGTTCTTATTTCTATTTTTGAAGTGAAACTTCTTTATCGGCGTTGGAAAAAAATTTACCGTCACATTTTTCGGTTACGCGTCACATTTTTCCGTTACGCGCCATCTTTTTTGTATTCATGTCTATGATAATAAAATCCTTTTGTTTAAACTTTATCTAATTTAACTTTATTTGTATTCATGTCTATGATAATAAAATCCTTTTGTTTAAACTTTATCTAATTTAACTTTATTTAACCAATTTCTGGAAAGTTGCATATAGATCATTTTGCGAAAAATAATGCCTTAAACAAGTTTCACTTCTTACGTGTGTACACTAGTACACGCACACATTTTTTTTTGGTCTTACACGACATATTTATAAATGTTTCCAAGTAGTATATGCCTAAAATAGAAATAGTACAATAATTACAACATACATTATTATGATCTAAAAGATTAAATTCAACATTGAACTGAATTGAAAAGGTGCGTCCATGTGTCTAAATATACTTTCAACCAGACAGCGGAATAAAATATGTATTATGTAAAAAGTCTTACGAAATGAGTCTAAAAATAGTATTCATTTACAAATAAATAAATGGATCTGTATCAAGCTGTCCGATTATTGAGGTTAATTACGTTCTATTTTTATAACATAAGTTGGTACATAGACTTTTTTTTATATAATTTATTTATTAACGATTTTATTTCTAAAAAAGAAAGGAAATAACTTGATTTTTTTTAATGAAAACTCTTTTATACCCGTTGAGCGATTTTTAGTAGAAGAAAAACTTATGGGTTCGCATCACCGATGACTTCGACATGCTAGTGAAACGTCATCGTATACATACTTATGACGTATTGCGATTATTCCAGACACCGTATATACTCGACTATGTCATGTGTGTTTGAATTTGTGCATGGGTAAAATTTTGCGATTTCGCGTCACCAACCGTCGCCGATGTCGTCGACATGCTCGTGCCGCATTGTATAGTAGTGTCTGTATACATCTAACATTGATATTTTGTACTGCGCTTGTACAGCTCATCATATGTTTCATTTATTAATAAACTGTATAAAAATGTATCTAGTTATTGTTCGGAATAGCAGTAGATGTGAAAACCAGATGAATGTTAATAATTTCAATTTACCAATTATGAAATTTAAATAATTCCGAATATAATTGATTTGAATATGAAAGATCCGTTATTTCATTTCTTTGAGTTTTCACTTCTGTCGACAGTCCTTATGACTGCTTCGACTATTTTGGTTCTGACTTTTTTGGGATTATTTATTCTTAAGAACATACCTAATATTTGATATTTTGACATTGATTATATTAAAGCTAAATATCTCTTGACTATCTTGTGACGCAGAACATGTCGCTTTACGTTTATAGCTTTAATTATATAAATGGCTATATACCACGTCGCTTTGCGATGGTACAATCTATGTGTTTAACCGAGTGTGAGTAAGGGAATTCTTGGACACTCACGTCACCTGTATTTGTGTGCTGTTCAAGGATACCAAGCTAAAACATTTACCTTTAAAATTGGGGAATTAGATACAAATAAAATTAATAAGAAAGTTAACGAAAATAATAACCGGTATTTTTAATTGTTTTGAATGTAAATCTTCATGGACGATGAGGAAATTATATCGTTACGCATTAAGTATATAACGCAATATTTTAAACGTTATGCGTCACGGAAGACATAATATAATTGAACTAGATGTTAAATCATACAAGTTCAAACACACTCATCACATACACGTTCATATAATTCATATAAATTGAGACAGTACTCTGTTGACGATAACCCCCATCCTCTGGGAGTTGTATCTGACTTTTACTTTTTTTCTGATGGACCACAAGATTCACACTTATATAATTTTGTATATTAATAACAAACCAACAGTGCAACTGGTACACGGCAGTAAAGCATCAGAGTTCTTCAAGGAGAGCTAAAGGCTTTGTAACTAAGCTACTAAAATAACGAATTATTTTGAATAATTTTAGTAAGTATACTGTTAGTAATTAAAAAAAAATGCATATTAATATAAAATTGATCTTACCACAGATATGTATCAGATGCGTCACGTGGTGCAGTACTGGTCCATGAGGTATCATCAGGCTCCGAATGGATAGTTGTCGCATGTGCTCCATCTTTGGGACTCCAATTAGCGCTTGTAAAGAGAGGTCCCAAACACACATTCTTAATACTCGTGAGACTGTTTCAACAAGGGCTACTTGAATTAGATACAGCATCTTTAAGAAGAAAGAATTCTATTACTGCATTAAGAGGTAAGTTAACCTAGTACTCTTGCAACTGAAATAAAATTTTCATAGAACACTATTTCGAAAATACTAATTCTATTCCTATTTCAGTTTTTGGGCATCATACGAAACCTGTAATTCTCTTAGGCTCTAGCGGACAACATATATACCTACGTCACGCTGAATGTTCAGACGTAATGTTATGGGATACAAAAAATGCTTACAACGTGTCGCAGTTAGTAAATATTCATTCTGCTGGCCCTAAATTAACGCCCACTTCAGTCGCAGCACCGCCTTTGAAACGATTTTTATTGATATTGGACTCGAACTACGCGGACACACTTTATGTAAATGTAGCCACGTACCATAAAATTACTTTTGTTGGCAAAATGTAACATAGATTTTGCTTATCTATATGGAATACATAAAAAAACACTACAATAAAATATTGATATCAAAGTTGCCTTTTAATGGTTATTGTAAATAATGCCCGTAATTACTTACAGTGGTATCACCGGCGCAATATCGATTTGAATTCTGCAAATGTGAATATATACCAGATGTTCGTGGAGTTAACACTCTATTTGTAAAACGTATGACTCGAGAATATCTTGACATTTGATTTTGCCAATACCCCGAAGGTTGTTGTGGTGACTAGGGTACTGTTTTCCCTCGTGGAGAGGCATTTGCCTGGAAAGTTGGCGATAGGACACTTTTTTCTGTTGATGTACCTACTGGTTCTACCTAACTGTTACAATTTGAAACCTAATTAACAGAATTTCTAGTCAGTCTATTAGAATTACAATAAAAAAACAACGTAACACGCTTTTACTTGTTTACTTCAGATTTTCGTAATACTATAAACTACATAGTATTTCAATTTTCACTTATAGTATAACCAATAGGTATCTAATGATATAATTACAATAAAAATCACATTAAAAAAGGCTCAATTAATAGGTTTTTACCTATGAAATTGCCGTTCTGCAGTACTGGCCATTTCAAATCAAAATAATTTTTGTTTGGCTAAGAATTCTAATTTCAAATTAATTTTATTTTAAATACATGGAATTCTTTTTCCAAAAGTAGTCATTTGTTTATTGATTAGTGTTACATTTTCATCGCATTTCAATCTTTTTTGTCATCATGGATACGTTAAAAATTCGAGTAATTATAAAATATGAGTACCGTCATGGCAGCAACGCGGCACAAGCGGCACGCAACATCAACGACGTTTACGGAGCTAACACTACAAACCAACGCACCACCTGTTATTGGTTTGCTCGCTTCCGTTCTGGGAATTTCGACTTGAAAAATGAACTCGCGGTCGTCCGAAGACTTTGGTCGACAATATTGTGGAAGCTAATGATACACAATCTACGGCTGAATTAGCAGCAGCTTTCGACGTTAGCGTCAAAACAATATTGGTCCATTCTCGTCAAATTGGCAAGGTAAAAAAGCTTGACAAATGGGTGCCCCACGAACTCAATGATCGCCAGCGCGAAGTACGCGTCGAGACTTGCCTTGCACTGCTCAACAGACACACAAATGAAGTAATTTTGAACCACATTGTTACCTGCGATGAAAAATGGATTCTGTTTGATAACCGCAAGCGCTCAGCAAGTTGGTTGGATCCTGGTTCAGCACCTAAACAATGCCCTAAACGAAAACTTACCCCTAGAAAAGTGATGGTTACTGTTTGGTGGTCTAGCGCCGGTGTGATCCATCACAGCTTCTTACCAGACGGGGTGAGCATTACTGCAGATATGTACTGTGAAGAACTGAACACAATGATGAAGAAGCTGGCACATCTCCAACCAACATTGGTCAATCGCTCATCTCCGCTGCTCCTGCACGACAACGCGCGACCTCATACTGCACAGCAGACGGTCTCCAAGTTGCAAGAACTGGGGTTGGAAGTTCTCCGTCATCCGCCCTACTCACCAGACCTTGCGCCTACAGACTACTACTTTTTCCAGAATTTGGATAACTCCTTGGTGGAAAAAAAATTCAATACCGGAGAGGCAGTACAAAATGCCTTTGAAGAATTTGTTGCCTCCCGTCCAGCTGATTTCTTTAAGAAGGGCATCAATAAACTGCCACTGCGTTGGCAAATATGCATTGATTGCATGGGTGATTACTTCGATTAATACAAATAAAAAATACATGAAAAAAATTCGTTTAAATTTTTTTATACAAAACGGCAATTTCATAGGTAAAAAAGACCTAATAGATATTAACTTCGGTAACGAGATTTTTCTTGATGGTCAAAATTGTTTCAATACAGAGGCGTAGATATCTAACGTCGCGAACTTTATCAGTTATATGGTGTGCCCAAACCATAGAGGCTTTACATGTGTTACTATAAATTCGAAATAGGTTACCTACAACCTCAAATTCTATCAATAACGGGCACGTAACCTGGCATACGTAGGTCTTACAGGCTCCTAAGTTTTAGGTCACCAGCCGTAGAATATAGGATATTATTCAGCAGTATGAAGTCGTCCCAATAAATTTTGATACTACGCTTCATTAAGACAAGCCATGCCACTTACCATTTTGTATTATTAACATACCCTATAGATAAATTTTCACTACAATAGCGACGGTAGTCATTGGAAATCGTGGTGGTCTAGTGGTTTGACCGATGGAATATCAATCCAATGTCCGCACGTTCAAATCCTGGCAAGTAACAAATATTTTTTTCGGAATTCGCGTACCTTTACCAATCTAAATTAGTAACACTATTGGCTGACGGTGAAGCAAAACATCGTGAAGAAACCTGAACCTGAAAATTGTTCTTGTAGTACTACTGTATGCGGGAAAACAGAACTCTGGATTTCTCAAAGTTTAAAATCGCCAATACTTCATGGGCTGGCGTGGTGATTATGCCCATACCTTCCTTCGGGAAGAGGCCTATGGCCCTGCAGTGGATAGAGACCCATATCATCATTATCAGCTTGTACTCAAGATGGTGATGATAATAACGACGCTATTTCAATGTATTTAAAATAGTATTGAATATACGACTTCCATACAGAACTGCAGCATTTTAAGCAAATCTAACTAGGAATTCATGCCAAATGTAAATTGTGACATTTGGATTCTTAAAACTTTCACAATTAATTGTTGTATCTATAATATGAATTGAATGTGAATAGAAGAAATCTGTAGCTTGTTCGTGATAAACGGCCGAATCGAAATTAGCTAAACTTTTACTAGGACATTTCAGAGTATAATTTAGTTTTCGATGGGGCTAAGCAGTAATGATAGTAAATATAAGTGACATATCATAAAATCGGTAAAAGGGCTACAAGGTTTAAGTAATATCAATGTTAGAGTAAAAAAACAGCGTACAATTAATTTAGATAAAATAAGTAGTTCCCGTGATGCAACAAAACTATTTTCACAAGAACAGAGTCGTCAGATTCAGCGTTTATACTTAACTTATAAATATCTGCTAAGAAACTTAATCTGACTTTTCTTCAAGCTTAATAGAAAACGTTTTGATTACAACAGGTAAAGTACACTCCTTCTGTAATTTGATGTATGTGTTTAGATAACAAAGGTCAACTGTTGTTGTGCAAGCATTACTGAAACACTGGCCACATTTCGATCAATTCTTTTAGTTTTACTTTTTTTTGAGTTAAGTTTTCTTCTAAGTGTTATCTCAAAATTATCACGATAATTTTTACATAAAGTAATTACTTTTAAGAAACTGCGATTTTTATAAGCACTACACGTTCAGTGATGTATATCTTCTAGTCGCATTTGAATGGGGCAAGCGGTTTGGTACTCATGCGTAGGAGAGGAGAGTAGAGTAGAGTATTTCTTATACAACCTGTCTTATGACAAACTTAATGCCAGCCGCGGGTTATTTGCGTCAGCGACCTGCTGCTATCCGGTTCGATCTCGAAATTCAATAGAAAAAGTAACTAGAAATAAAACAAAAAAAGAATAACAAAAAATAAATAGTGATAATAAGCGACCGACGCAGCTAGTTTAGTGATAAAGGCCTTGTTGGACATGCATGTTACACGTTAAAACTGCAATCAGGGTTTGATAGACCCATGCGCGTGCCTAAAAACTGGCAATATAGTAGAAAAACAGATTTTAATATAATGTGTTATGGATTTTACTTATATTTGAATGTTATAATTGTGTTGTTGAAGGCTCGGAAATAAACCTACAATGACACTTTGAGGTTTTAGGGAAGTAATATAGTGTGATGAAATTTTATCGTGATACGGGATTTTCTATTGCTATTTTTAATTAAGAAACTCGATCACTGACCGTTAAATATACTATTTTTTACTACTTTGTCACCAGGCACGTATACAGAGGGGGGATAGTTGGGATTTATCCCCCTCCCCTAATCTGACGTTACATAAAATAAACTGGACCATAACGGCAATTTTTTACAAAGTTCACATGGTTATTTCGATATTTGTGTTCTTTTTTCCCTTATCGAACTGAAATAGTTTAGAAATTTTCCGATACAAAATACACATAAGAGTTGTCGAGATATGTATGCTTGGTACACATATATGTTTCATTAACTCATATATAGCTTAGCTTAGGTTAGCTCAGATAGGTCGCGAATTGCATGCATCAGGCAACAGCCCAAGCCGAGGTGTGTCGTGCACCCTTGAGCTAGTTGCCCAAATAAAATCGGCTGAGTGCCTTAAGCGCTCGCCTTAGTAGTCCGGTGAAGCTGTTAAGACCTTGCCAGGTAATAGCGTAGTCAGTTCGAGAAAAAAAAAGACTTCTTTGATTCTTTACTTTATATATATTTGTTGTTTGTCAAAAATAAAAGTTACTAAGGTTTTTCATCTTTAGAACTTGAATGAACATTTCCGCATAGTTTAAGTGAACTCTACAGTAGCTGGCTTTACGGATTTCATGATGTCGTATGGAATAACCAATATTGATTTACCACTTCAATAAAGACAACTTAATGAATCGTATTTCAGTGATTATAATCTATACGAAGTGAAAGGGAAACAAGGAAGTTATATTGACAACACAAGATTATATGGATATAACATTTATATTTTTTACATAACGTGGTGCTACTAAAATAAACATTTTTAAATTAAATCAACAAACTTAAAACAAACGTTCAGAAATTAAATAATAACACTGAAAGAAACAACGAATTTTGTGATTGAGTTTAATCGTTCTTTTTATACCATATTGTGTATCTATTTTAAACTGATTATTTATAAAACCAAATAGTATACGAATTTTCAATAAATTAAACTAAACAAAGAAATAGATGAATAAATATTTTCGTATTAAACATCGTCTTCTTCATCTTGCATAAACAAATAGACTAAACTCGTTAACTTCGAAACTATAAAAATTATAAAATATGCTTTTGAGAGTCTGCCATTTACACTTACATATATAATTAGATACCATGATTTATACATTTTTCGAAAACTTTAAACCAAACTATAATAGCCATGAATAAAGTACATTTTAGCTCAACAAATATTACTATGGTAAATTTTAGATGTATACAAGTAATGATATAACTAAAAAGCTGTAGATACGTTACCTACATGAAATTTTGACAAAACAAATGGCACGATAACGCACACATACGTAAAGTGATACTGTAACGCCACACTGTCTTAAATAAATTGTGGAAATAAGATGGCATATTCTCAATATCTGCGGTGAAAAAGAAATAGTTATATGCTACTTACAGTCCGCGTCAAACTGTTTAACCGCTCTGAAGTAGATGCGCAGAAGACAAATTTAGGTATCAGAGGGACGTAGTGACGTAAAATGGGAGCAAGCTCGCCCGCGCGCGCACCTCGCCCCCTATTTCACCCACGTTGACACGTGTGTCCTGTCATTACTAGTTGCAGTACAGTCACATTCAGAGTCAATTCAGTTTTGTTGTTGTTAATTACATGTTATTGTTATTTTCGTTGTTTTCTTTTTCTTGTATATTTGTCATTATAAGAAAACCCATCCACTTCGAAAAATGACGTTTCTATGGAAGGTGTTGTTTATTTTATTTTTATTACAAATTATTTATGTATTATGAATGTATTTTATTCACAATAACGGTATTGTAACACGCATAATATCTGTACAATATATGCTACTAGATATATCCACAGATAGAAATAAATACTGCATAAAGGGGATCAAAAGGGATTCAATTAAAGTAAGCGATCACCCAAAGCTCACAAACCAGGTGATTAAATGTTATGTAGATTTAATTATAACTGACAAATACATGATGTGGCGAACTGTTAATGTTTTAGCTTTATCTATTACCTACTTCATCATTCAGCTCGTCCATTTCTAGTTTTTACTGTTATTTCATTACCCCAGTAATGATTCAATTTTTATTGTTTGTTCGTTTTTATCTCTAACTCTTTGCAAATATTCTGTATGTCTATATATCTTGTATGTATGTATATGTCTGCTCAATTCATATCAACAGGTTTTCTTAAACCAGCTGTCAAACCGTTTACAAGAAGACACAATCGAAATCATTTCACATACATAAAATCTTCTGAAAGTAGCAAAATGGTCGTTATACTGATACATTTTTATTACTTAATGTAACAGGCAAATATTTATTTGAATCATAATTCATTAAGGCCTGATATAGTGTACGTATAATATCGAGACAAGTTAAAGATTAATAAACGTAAATGTTAAATTCCTATAATATTCTGAATTTGTTTTATATTAACCTCTTGACTGTACTATGCGCAAGACCCAACTTCAGAGCGACCAAAAACGATGACTCTGACTATAGATATGGGCGGATTGACGGGGCAGCCGTCAAAAGTGAACTAGCTAGCCAAGTTTTAATAAGGCACTGTCGAAGCGCTTATGGCGTATCTACAGCTTTTTAGTTATAATATCATTGTCTACAAGCAAATCGTCCATTTTCCGAGTAAACATCGTAACTACCAAGTCACGGTTTTACAGAAATCTATTAAGACGATTTTCGAACTTTAGTACAAAATACATTTGTAAGAAAGTTTGCTATCACTCTCATCATTTGACATAACTAAAGTATTCAATAATGTTTTCCAGGAATCATTTTAATTTTGAGAAAAATGTAGTTATGAGGCTTACCTACATTGGGAACGACATATAATTCTTAACAGAAGTAGTTTTAAAATACGATCCAACGTAATGGTAATTCACAATGAAACATAAAATCTTGAGGCTTACTTAAGATTTCCAGTCTTCTGCTCCTGATGTCCTAATTGCCTAACAAATATCCCTATATCCAGGTGCATAACGGATCACAGGTACATTATAATATTATAGGCCACTTTTTCAATATTATAGTCTTACATATACACTGTCTTTTATCAAAATGAATAAATTTACAAACGAATATGTGCACTTCAACTATATCCTAAGTCGTGTGTATTCGTAAAGTTATTGTATTTACAAAATGTTATTCCAAAAAACTAATATCATATCTGATTACAAAGAGCCAAACATGTCCAATATAAATTATTTATATAAACAATATACAAATCACAAATGTGTGGTACAATTTCTACATAATAAATATTATAAAAGTTAAATCGTTCTATGTTACAAAAAATCAACAGAAGATTGTAAAAAAAACATAATCTAATATATAAATCAGTCGGGTAATATTTAATGATAATAGAAATTATAATGAAATTCTCTTTGATATATTTATAAAAAACTGTATTCTCAATATAATAATGTAGTCTATTAAAGATATTATATTTTATAAAATCACAACATCTCTAAGGCCAAGGCACATTATGTTTTTTTTTAATGTTGATTAACTACAATCACTTTAATATCCACAGTGTTTATCATAGTATACGGTAATGCTAGATAAAGTACCCAGCTTTTGATTTGGCATGTCGGTGAGTATACCGAGATAATCGGCAGAGTTCGGTATTGTATAGCGCTATCTCTATCTATCGCAATCATTTGATACTTATTTGATATCAATTTAATTTCAAGTAATGATGACGCTATTGTGTAATTTTGGATTCATTGCTTTTTTGTCGAATAATATTTTAGTGAGTAGACGTCAAAAATAGTCAAATTATATATTTGTTTGAGTTGCTTATATACTCCACTTTCTCCTAAGTAAATGTCAATTTATTTCTATAATGAACGAGGTTAATTTTAAAAATAGGTAAAATAATACATATTATTTTATTAAAAATAATATTTATTTAAAGTTTATATATAACCTACGCAGTACCGCTTTATACATAAATACATATATGTGCAGATTGCAGGTAACCCGTATACCGCGATCTATAAAATGAGTGATATCTCTATTATGTATGTACGTACATACTCTGTAGCAGTCTACATTGTGTGAATGGGAGAACGCTATACAAAACCGAAACAAGTCGACCTTAGCCGAACGACTCACTCTTCTCCACGACATCCCGAATCAAATATCGGGTACTGTAATGAACTCCCTATACGTTTAAATAATTTTTTTCCATTACATCATATATCAATAATGTAATTTGTATAACAAGGTAATACAAATTCAATATATTTCTGTCACATTTATTAATCTTTGCAAATAAAAATCAATATATTGTGAACCAGTCCACGGATGCCCTCATCATTTCATGAGTATTACACTTTAAGACCAATCTTTGGTAATTATTTATTAGAAGTAAAATATTGTTATATTATCCTGTAAAATGTATAATTCATTTTAGATTAATACAAAGACTTGAATCTATAGCCATACAATGAATTCTCTTGCAAAAATTACAATATATTAAATAAATTGACTCATTCTAAGTCTCTGCTGTTTTGCACCGAAGTCGTTCAATCTATTATTATACACAACTGAAATAATTATACTGCCATCTATATATTATATTCAGATCTACTGACGTTTATAAAATAAATAAAGAATAATAATGTAATACATAAGAATAACTAAGTAATAACAGCGGTTTTCATGTAGATATTCGAGTTTTCCATACAGATGATTTTTCACCTGCAACATTATGTAAGTATTAAATTTTTTTGGGGTTTTTGGCGGAAAGTTTGATCCGTTATATGGTGAATTTTATTGTAATTTATAAATTTGATTTATTCTGTAACATTGTAGTAGTTTCGCGATAGAGTTTGCTTATTGATACAAACGAAATAGATTAGAGTGAAAAACTAGGAATATTTTGAGTTAACACAAAAAATAACCCGCACAATTCTAACCTGGGGGCCACCATCTTGTTAGATCTACGTTTAAACACTATAGAAAGGATAAAATAACATCTTTATTATATAGACTTCTCCGTTAAAAGAAACATAAAAATCGGTCGTGTAGTTCCTGAAAAAATCACGTACATACAAAAATATGAAGGGAATAAAAAATCTACATTTAAAGTTTGATAAAAAAAGTGTGAAGTTAAAAGAATTTTTACGTATTTTACGTATAGTAGCGGCACGCTACGGCATCCGTTTTGACGTTTGTCCACTCATGAAGCTAAGTTAAACATTTTTATTTTGTTTTATAATCTCTCTTGTAATACTAGTTATAAAAACTTATAGATACCATTCGCATTTGATCATATTTTTTTCGAAAATAAATTGACATTTCACGTCTCTATTGTAATGTGTCAAAACGGCCACAACAACATAGCGCTACTATAGTAGTTTCATTAACAAAAATATAGTCAAAATCTGTTATATCGACATCGAAGGGACTACTCATATATAGTCGTAACAACCGGTGATGTTTTCGAAGTACAGTATTCAGCCGGGACCTTTGTTCTGGGTCGATATGACCGGTACGTCGTTCTAAACGATGTCACCATAAACGGTTTTGACTCTATATCTAGAATTATATCGAAAACTGATCTGAATAACAACTTTACTCAAGTACCTGTTCTATGAGATTCTCCCGTCATGTGATTCGTGTGCCTGGGAACGATAAACTTGGACTCCTGGAACATTGTCAACATTAAATCTTCTGTCGTGGGATGGTATTCGACTTCGTTAATACTCGCGACTAATGGGGAGCTCTCATAGTTTCTGTTGTTATCCCTCGAACCACTACACCGAACTGGATAGTCGACGGATCTTGGTCTTCTTCCGTCCACCGGAGTCATTTTCGGGTTGACGTGCACGTCTTTATGTATATACGAGTCTGTGGGACCGTTTGTTTCATTCTCACATTCACTTTTGACTTCTATAGTTATCTTATTGTTTACATCGACTATAAGGGGCCTTTGCAACGCTGGGGATTGTAACAACGTCGTACTGTGTATTAGAGTCGCGGTTTCCTTAACAAATATCTCCGCTTCAGCCATGTTATCATCAGGTATGCTGGCAACACTTCTCGATAACGATGGACTGCGTGTCATCTCCATAATATCCGACTCCGAATCTATTTCACGACTCGGTGTTTCTATTTTCACAGCCTCCGAATTCTCATCTTTCGTTTCAATCAATTCCGTTAACGTCTCATTCGGCTTCTTCATATATTTCGGCATACGCAACGCCCAGTGGCCGTTGTGATCGTCCGGTGTACACGTATGGATGAAATTAGGTTTTTTGCGGCGATAAAATAGTATATACGCCGTGTTATTAACCAATTCGCTGTAAACGTTATCATCGTCCACTTGGGTCACCTTCGAGTCATCGAATTTATACCAATGGCCATCGTATGGGTTCTTGCAGGCGGCTGTATAATGTCCTGTCTCTAGATCGTCGCCATGGTGATAACAGATAGCGTATAGATCGTAAATATTATCATGGCCGGTGGAGATTTGTGGTTTAGAGTGCCTTCGTCGTGGCGAACGGGAATGTCCGGGCGAATCGACGTGTTGCGAATTCTTTCTGACGAGATGTGGGGTCATATCGAAATCGTTTAAGGGAAAATCGACCATTGTAGTCAACTTCGTACTCGTACGGCCTTTCGCTTGCCTAAAAATTGCCAATTTTATTAAATTATCAACGAAACCAATTGGATATAAGTCATATAAGTAACATTAGATTTATACTTACTGTCGAAATCTTTTCAAATGTATCACTAGTATATCTGGAAGTGACCAAAGACCGAGCGTCTTTACCACAGGCATGTACCTCTGACACTGAGGACATCTAAAAATAATTAAAAAAAAAAACATTTTTACTTGTAGCCTTTGAATGACGACATGATCTAAGATCGTAAACATTGCTAAACCTATAGGGGACTGGTTCTCAAATGCAGCTGCTAGTACACACCAACAGGTGCTTCGCGAGACTTTCAACCTGAGGTAGCTAACCAGGCGGACTTACCCTAAGACCGTGCTATGGTTTCATATAATGTTTTCCTACAACGAAAGCTCCGATTCAGTTGCAAGAATTCGAATCTACGTCTAACGAAGCTGTGTCCGAACACACTATTAACAAGTCATCATCGCTTCATTTTCATCAAGATATTTATCTATACTATTATTGTAAACAGATAAGGTTTTGTTTCTGTACGTGGTACTCATCTGGTTTACTAATCCAATTATAAAATTCTTTTCCCTAATAATAAGCTACATTATTTCCCGAGTTATAATAGTCACTTTTAGAGGAAACTTCGTTACTGTAGAACTATGATTTTACAGATATCGATAAAACCGATCATCGGTTGTTGAATTTTAGTATGTAAATACGACAAAAAAACTACTCTAGAAAAAAATTGTCATCATTCTAGACATGTGAAGTACTTACATAATTCAAGTACTCAACAAATTTGAAAAAAAAATGTAGTTACAAAGATTAACACGAAAGAGAACGATATGCTATTATTGTTATTATAATTACAAGTATTATATTTATTTCAAACGCATCACGATTGTCTACTAGTTATTCATATAAAGTAATATACATATAATGTGACGTAGATAAAATCTGTCCCATGAATCGCAGTATTTGTATCATGTCAAATTTCAGTACATTTTTTAGTCAAATTCCAAAGAAAACACATACGATTATTAAAAAGTATGTATGGCCTTCGTTTAATTACGGTAACCGTTTACTAAGTACAAGAATATAATTTAATAATGACAGAACCTTTCAGAATTTCTATCGTCATATGTAAATTACACGTAAAACTTCATGTTCACTGGTGTGTATATTAACATTTAGAGTCAATCAAAACTCAATCTACCCTTTTTTTTTTCAAATATATTACAATTACAAAAGCAAAAATTTTTCGCAGAATTATAGGGTCCCAGAGCGATGATTTCTGTACTCGAAGAATATCATAGGAAGTTTCACTTCAGAAAAAGCCTCTAGGGGGGGGGGATGTTTCGGTGGGGGGTGGGTGGGGGGGCGGGCGCGATATATATATATTTTTTTGCCTGGCGCCGGGGGGGGGGGGGGGGCACGCGGCAGCGTAGCGGCGCCGCCGACTCCGCCGCCGACACGTGCACCTCGCACGCTTCGCCCGCCTCGCGGATTATACTGCACACGTTCACAAACACGTAATAATAATATACCACACCAGTAGCTAATAGTGAAAAAATATATATATATATATTTGAATCACCTCCATGCGTCTTCCTGTGCGAGTGTAAGCACAGTACAATCCAAAAACAATGGCGACCACCGAAAGACATACTACCTATCGCCGGCCGCTTCATGCGCGCGTGATAGTGACGTGAGGCACGCGTGCAGCGTCAGCGGCGCCGCCGACTCCGCCGCCGACACGTGCACCTCGCACGCCTCGCCCAAAGGACTATGGGGGTGTTCACCTGGTGTAGGTGGTGGATAGTGGGAAGAACCCTACCACCCAAAAGAAGTAACAAGAGAAATATATGAATAGAGGGACTTGTTTTAAAAAAAAAAGAAGCCTCGCGGATTACCCCTACATGCAACAATCACAAACACAAAAAAAAAAAAAAGATAAGGATTAAACTATTCAGACCAAAAGGAGTTTAAAAAAAAAAAAAAAAAAAAAAAAAAAAAAAAACGTAATAATAATATGCCATATCAGTAGCTAATAGTTAAAAATTATAAAAAAAAAAAATATAAAAGACCAAAAAAAAAAAATAAAAAACAATTGTGGCAAAAAACATATAAAAAAAAAAAAAAAAAAAAAAAAAAAAAAAAAAAAAAAAAAAAAAAAAAAAAAAAAAAAAAAAAATCCAAAAAAAATAAACCGCCTTCGAAAGTGCATTACAACCAAGAATAGATGAGCTTTTTCCAAAAAAAACCAATTTTGAGAAAAGAAAAAAGGGTGGTGTAAACGTAAAAGGAATAAAAAAAAATTTTTAAAAAATTTAATTTTAAAAAAAAATTTTAAAAAAAAAAAAAAAAAAATTAAAAAAAAAAAAAGTAAAAAAAAAAAATAAATATTATATATGGGGCCGAAGTGTCCAATTGTTTAAAAAAAAAAAAAAAAAAAAAAAAAATTTAATAATTAAAATTATTTATAATTAATTGAAAAAAAAAAAAAAAAAAATATTTGTTAAAAACTAATAAGGCACTAGAAAAGACGAAAAATAACTGAATTATTAAATTAACCAAATTAAATAAAAAATATTGATATTTGCGCTACCTAATAATATATTTAAGGATGATACACACACAAACGTGACGCCATATTGCCGTAAACGGACTTCCGTTGCATTGTCGTCCAGCCACCTCGTAGTAGCGCCTAAAGAAGTTTTTCTTCAAAAAACAAAAGTAACCTTACACTTCGATCTTAAGCGTAATGTGAACTAATCGTAAATTTAAACGAAAAGTAATCATCTTTTTTCTAAATATTAAAGTGGACTTAATTTTTTTTTCATATATTCCATTTATTTCAATACCAATAAATTTTGATATATATAAACTATTCTTATGTTTTTCTTATTTTTCATGTTAATGTTTTCATATATGGTAAAAAAGATATTTGATTGAAGATGGCGTTACTTTGCGGAAATCCATCACTAAATATTACAGTGGACGTAACTTTGCACTTCCGCCTGGAATTGATTGACCACTACTACGTCTTACTTCAAAACTATAACTGGAAAAGTTTTATTAAGTATGGAGAAGGATGATTGATGATTTTGAATAGATTGTGTGGAAAATGATATGTGTTTAAATAGTGACATCACACAAGGGGAGTGGAAGAAAAAAACATGTACGACCTTACTTAGGTGGGATAAAGGTAAGAAGACGATGATAACAGTTTTTGTTAACTTAAAAATTTAAATATGTAGGATAAAATAACAATACCTGTCCCGGTGTGCAGGATCCCAAAGCAGTTCTAACCTTAAATGAGGATATTTGTCATGAGAGCACAATGCCTGTTCCACGTCGAGTGCAAACAGCGGATGCGGAAGCTATAATAAAAAAATGTAATATTTTAAAGTTATTTTTATCTTTAGATGTTTCTCCTTTATTCTGGCAATCAATACTTGTATTACAAAGGTTCACTATCATTATGGAATGAATAATTGTTTCATATTATACGGTTACTGTTTTCTGGTGACTTCAGTGATCTATTAAAATATTTTAAAAGTATTTTAAACATGACTTCAACTAGATTTTAAATTTTAGGCACTGCTTAGTATAAAACTCGTGTTATACCCGTGTTCATTTCTGTTTTTGTAATAAGACCGTTGGTCTTTATCTAAAGAAAAGATTATCATTAAGGTATTAAGATAATACTATTTCTATAAGCACTACGCGTTCAGCGATGTGTGATGTTGTCACCGTGGAAAAGTGGGGCAAGCGGTGTGTTGCTTATGGTTTTTGCTCTTTTGCTCTAAAATATGTTAAGACTGGCTTCTGCTCGCGACTTCGTCCGCGTGGAATAGTCACTTTTGGTTAACACTAACACACTCTCTCTCACTCTCAAAGGAAAAAAAAACCAATTTCGAATCATTATTAATTGGTGCTCCGCTCCTATTACTCTTAGTGTGATGATATATAACATATAGCCTCCCACGATAAATGAGCTATCTAACACTGACAGAATTTTACAAATCGGGCCAGTAGTTCATGAGATTAGTGAGTTCAACCAAACAAACAAACCGTCCAGCTTTATAATATTAGTATAGATAATAAACGACACACAAAGGCGTGGGTATCAGTTGATAATAAATAAACACCTCTACATGAAGAGATGAAGTCTTTGCACATGAAAAAACTGGTATTTACCTCTGGTTGTAAATAAGCTGGATCTCGAGGTCGATGTGTCTCAGCGATACGGGCACGAAATATATCATTACCCTGCGAGTTCTCTAGTACCCTCTCAGCAATTATCTGAGACATCTCCTTCAATATAAGTTTCTGGAGATCTTCGTATGAAATCTCACGCGGTACTTGCATAGTATATGGGGATCCTGAAAATCAATATACACGACTGTAAACCGAAAGCTGCAGTAAATTTCGCAATATAAGCCCCGATTTTTGTCGATGCAAGTCGAAAACATAATAGTTTTTCCCTTTAGCGTTTCTAGATGAGACGGGAATTCCCCTAAACCACATTACGTAACGCGTAAATCAAATCAACAATATGTAATATCACTATTATTTTAATGAAATTCCTATCAAAAACCATATCTTTTATTTATATTCTGTCGTCTAATGTCCCGCCCCGACTTCACACGGGTGTAATGTACTAAGGTGACGTCATAAATATTTAAAGGATTTAAATCAATGTTTTACAGTTTTGCTAATACAATAATTGAATAATTAACTTGACTTGACTTTATTTGAAGTTTATTTATGACGTAGCACTTCCGCTTCCTGCTTATGCCCCAACTTTGACAGTAATTATCATTGACATCCGGTTTATATGCGTTTTATTGTTAGGTAAACTGCTTCTATTAAATGTATGATTATTTTACTAAGACATTCATTGAAATAATATAATGTAAATGGTACTTTTGATATGCATTAGATAAACATATACCATAGTGGATTCTTGCAGGTCCAAGTACAGATCCTTAGAACAAGGTTTGGCTAGAGTTGCCAATGTAAAGGCTCAAAGAATCCTTACAACTTCATTGGAATACGTCGTCTTTTCTCTACTATATATATATATATATTTTATATCATAAGAGGCAATCGAACAGGTGGGTCACCTGATATAAGTGATCACCACCGTCCATAGACACTTGCAACACCAGGGGAGTCGCAAGTGCGTTGCCAGCCTGTGTGGGGGAAGGAAGGGCGGAGGAAGGGAAGGGGAAGGGAAAGTGGAAGGGGAGGGGAGGTGGGTCGCCGGCGCTCTCACTGACTGAACGAAACGAAACAATGCAAGCACAGTTACTTCACGTCGGTTTTCGGTGAGAGGGTGGTAGTACCGGGGGCGAGCCGACCCATTCATGCTGAAACCAGTAATAGTTTCAGCGTGGCTCTACCACCTACAATGAACTACTATATATGAATATAGTATACGCATATTATACATTTTCAGCGTTCCGAAAGAAATTTTCTAAGCGACTATGAAAACCATATCAAAATCCGTTAAGTGGTTTAAAATACTTATAGGAACGTATAGGCAGACGCAAATAGTGACTTTGTTTTATAATTTATGGAGATTATTGTAGCTGTAAGACAAAAGATAAACAGAAAAGCTACAAAGCTTTATTCCGACTACAAATATATAGTAGAGAGCTAACATATATGGTAGCACAAGAATTATTGCGTTGCAACAAAAATATACTTAGCTTTGATTGATTATAGCTTTCTTCTAAACATGCTTCCAAATTTATATTGCTAATAAAATGTTTAAATACGATTGCACAACAGTATAGACATAGCGTGTCAACTTACCGAATCTTTCTCCTTCGAGAATGTTGACCCACAGTATTAAGAGATAGGGCGTTGTAGGCGCTTGTAACAATGGCGGAGCTTCCACGCAGTATAACGAACCAAAATCTATACCAGCAATTTCCCAACCCGCTCGAGCGGTACACCAACCTGGAAACACATAATTATTATGTGATCATACATACATATTAACTCTAATAACTATTTGGTACCAATTTAAAAGCAAATAACATTGTAAATTGACTGGAATATATTGTTGCAAATAGAAAGCCAAATTGACTGTGAAAGTTCGGTTGTAACATTTGCAACCCAATTCGGTGCACTGCAATTGTCATTTGGCGTCATAGTCTAAACAAATAGATTTGTATAATGTTGTTATATATTCTGTGTTCGTTATTACATTTTTTTGCTCTGTAATATCTATTAGCACGCCACAGTAGTAACACTGACTCGTATGGCGTTATGGCAAACGGTATGACGCTCTCGTATGACGTCATGCGCCCTTTACGCAACCGTTCTTGGCTCCTTTGTACGTATGCTCTATGTGAACTGCTTACTATCCAACTATAGCATACTTAACAGGTTTTTAATTATAAATTCTAATGTTATTTTAAACGTTTCACATCTACCGAGCGTCTCCTGAGGTGCAACTTTTTTTCCCTAGTTTTTTATCATCACGAGATATATAGAAAAAAATGTCATTTCGATAAAAACAGTTTTCTCTCAAACTTTTGGGATCATTTTTGCATCCACTAATGTTGATAATTTGCAGTGCACTTACTGTAAACTTGGTAGCAAATACTGGAGTTTCACATTTAGCAGCATTATCATAAAGTGATGGGATATGTCCCAATAATATGTTATGCTTCTTGCGAGATATTATTGTAATAACATTTATATTAACAAATAAAAACCACATAATAAAAACAATAAAGGACCTAGAAAAATGAAACAATACCCATCTCATTAATTTCCGCCATAATAATATTATCTCGTTCAATGCCAGTGTCGGTGTGTAGTATTGTTCGTAAATCATCCATTGTTGCATTTGCTGTCAGTTCCACACCTATTCGCACTTGTCTCGGTTGCTGATTTACGTAAACCACCTATGAAATAAACAATATATCAAGCGATGAGAACTTTCAGTATCTCAGATCATCAAAAGATTACGGAGGTGGCATAGACAAGGACGTAAGGAATAGGATAAATGCATGGTGGATGATTTGGCGAAAGATGTCTTAGTGTTGCTTATGACCAATATAATTGAAACTCCAAGGAAATGTGTGTAAAACTATAATAAGACCTGTCATGGTGTAGTGATCTCAAAGCTGGGATACAAGAATGACGGATTAGAGAAAATAATAGTAAAAAGAAAGGGACGTGAATGTTAAGATGGATGTGTGGTGTAACTAATGGATAAGATTACGAAATAAGAATATCAGAGGAAATTTGAAAATAAAACCAGTGACAAAGAAGTTAAGGAGTAATAGGTTAGCATGTTACATGCACGTGATGAGGAGAGATGAGAGGCATGTAAAAAGAAAAGTTTTTAGATTAAAGCATGAAAGTGGACAGATATAAGAGTAAAGTAAGCCAGAAAAATATGGATGGATTGTTCGAGTCATGGTATGTATATAAAAGACAGAGGAAAGAAGAGAAAAACATATTGTCTCGACCATAGTTAGGTGAGGATAAGTGTAATGATCAAGCAATGAGAACATCCAAAAGTAACTAAAGTGAAACTGAATCTTACAACTAGCTTACGCTTTCAAGGATAGAAAAGGTTGTGCCAAAACTATAAAACATAATTATAGCTACCAATCTCAAGTTGGATCTCGCTTTCTACGATTACCGTATTTATTTCACCATAATATCATCAATTAACGTCAGATATACCCAAACCTTAACTTATATGATAATAAATGTAATAAACGTAAATCAGTGAGATATAAATAGCTTTTAGGCCGAGCGCGCACTAGTTGCGGTGAGGTTTTTATTACGGACCGGAAAAAATTCATCTTGATCTTATAGTGTCTATAACCGGCACGTTTACATTATACATTTGCATATTAAATAAAATTAACATTTTAGTGTAAGGACTAAATGTTACACAATATATATCATTACGTTGCAATCTAAATCAGACCGTCATCAAATTTTTCAGCACTTCGATAGAAAACCTATTTTGAAAATTATTTTTGACAAAATTTTGGATAGAAAATGCATGGTTGATCATTGCGTTCGAAAATAGAACAGTTGTAGGTGGTAAATATGACTGACCGTATTGTGTTATCTCAGGGTCTATTTATACTTGTTAATAAAAACCCCTAAAATATGGACCCCAAAAGAATCCAGTTTCACTTATTTATTCTCTAAATTTGGGGGGAATTTGCATAAGTCGGTAACAATTGCACGCGGAATTTTTTCCGTAGCTGCGAATCTTGTAACCGGTGCGGAATTTTGCCCGTAGTGCGCGCGCTTCCATACAATTCCATACGTTACAAAATTTGCGGAAAAAAATATGCGGTGAAAAACCGTAGTGCGCGCAGGCACTTACAGGGGAACTTTTGTACTTAGATAATTATACATGCACAGTTATATCACAAACAAGGAAAAACTATTTTCGTATATTCAATTAGGTTTAGTAATCATTGCTTTTTATACAAAAATAAACAAGACATAAGGGACCATTAAAGTATTACGTAAGCATCAAACCGGGCGAAGGGTCTATGGTTAGCTTATTTTTGATAATATGGGAGACAAGGTGTCAGAAAGGTGATTACGTCAGCAATATTTATATGCATAAAATTGGTACAATAAGAATAAAAATGCATAGATGTAACGATCTAATATAAAATGTAAAACGAGTAGAATAATAGTTCAGACACTTCAACCTATCAAACAATGAAATGTCAATGCCATTGGCAAGGTAGGGCGGACTGTCGATCTGAGATCTTGACATGTGTAAAGACATTGTGCCCAATTGTATGATGAAATATGTCATCAAATATATGAAATACGTCATCAAATACATTTATTTGAACCGGCACCCTTGTTCTTGGACTTTTCTGACACATATAATATGTTAATAGAATTAAAAATGTTTAGTACTTACATTAACAGGAAGTGGTGAGGGTTGTGCAGTGGCCAATCTTGAAGGAAGCTGCACACTCACGCAATGAAATGGATCGAAGGTACAAGATGTACGTTCACATTTTGCACACATAAGCGCAGACCTAAGAAAAATGATATATATACAATGTACGCTCTTACGTATATTACCCTTGAGATATACACCCTGTTTATGCAGTACATTTTGTTTAAAAATATGCATTTCTTATTAATATTTCAATAAAATCGCTTGAAATTAAATAAACTTTTCAATATATTTTTACAATTTCAAAAAGTGTTACTGATAATTTTAGTCTATAAACTTTGAAATAGCACATAATACTATAAACTTTAATTTTTGGTAATATTTTATTACGAATTCTGAAAGCAATATTGACAAGTTTTGTAACCTATCAAACACTAAAATCGACATAACATTTTTAGTGACATAGGTGATTCAGTTTAACAGAGATTTATCACAAGATTGGAAAAAAATTAAATATACAGACTTCACTACAGGTTATTAATATAGATACAGAGTATCGTCCATTTTTAATATTACATATAATCAACTAACATTTTAAAATGTTACTAAAGGTCAGGAGTATTTATAGATTTGATAATCGTATATTTGATAAACTTGTATTTTATTTATAGATCAACCTTGATCGTTTTAAATCGTATTTGAATTTTTCAAGTGATAATTTTTTTTTTGACTCATTTACAATGAATAATTAATGATGAACAGTAAAATAAAGCAGACAAATTATTATAGTTATTATCTACCTGTACTGTGCTTGAAAAACAGCTTGTACAAATGAACTATTTCTTCTTGCATGGTTGGCTAATGTCTCTGCTGCAACTACTTCATCTGGTTTCCCGCAAGTGTTCTATATAATAACACAACAATAACATTATAACCAAATATACAAATACAGGTAATTTTTTTACACTTCCTATAAGATCAAAACATATGGGGATAATAATATGTATGTATCCCATATATGGGGTTAAGAGTATTTTCTAATACTCTTCCTAAATGATAAAAAAAAATCAGCAATTTGGGTTAAGACTATTTTCTTATACACTTCCAAAATGATAAAAAAAAATCAGCAATTTGGGGTAAGAGTACTTTCTTATACACTTCCTAAACGATAAAAAAAAATATCAGCAATTTGGGGTAAGAGTATTTTCTTATACACTTCCTAAATGATAAAAAAATATCAGCAATTTGGGGTAAGAGTATTCTTTTATACACTTCCTAAATGATAAAAAATATATCAGCAATTTGGGGTAAGGGTATTTTCTTATACACTTTCTAAATGATAAAAAAAATATCAGCAATTTGGGGTATGAGTATTTTCTTGTACAGTTCCTAAATGATAAAAAAAATATCAGCAATTTGGGGTAAGAGTATTTTCTTATACGCTTCCTAAATGATAAAAAAAATATCAGCTATTTGGAGTAAGGGTATTTTCTTATACACTTTCTAAATGATAAAAAAATAGCAATTTGGGGTAGGAGTATTTTCTTGTACACTTCCTAAATGATAAAAAAAATATCAGCAATTTGGGGTAAAAGTATTTTCTTATACACTTCCTAAATGATAAAAAAATATCAGCAATTTGGGGTAAGGGTATTTCTTATACACTTCCTAAATTATAAAAAAAATATCAGCGATTTGGGGTAAGGGTATTTTCTTTTACACTTTTTTAATGGACTACAAAAAGGAGGGGTTTTTGCAATTTGGTTGAATTTATTACTTTATTTAAGAATTTTGTCATTTATAGACCGATTTAGAAAATTACCAGAACTATATTATACCTTTAGCGGTTGAAAATTTGAGTACTCATTCAAACTATTTTGAGGACCTTGATGATGACATTTTTTCTACTATTCAAATGGAGATTATTCTTTGTTTTTTTTTGCCTTTGTTTTTGAATTATATATTTTTAATGCACACAAAATTGTGCATAATACTTACTTATATTCAATATATTGAACATATACAGAAAATAATTTATCCAATTCATACATACATTGATCCTTGGGAAAAGTAGATTGTTTAATAGATTTCTTGAGTTTACATCCATTCCTTTTTTTAAATTATGTTTTTTTTTGTGCATTATTGCTTTATATTAGAAATCATAACACTAATTCTAAATATACGCATTGTTTATACCTTAATGGTTTTGTATTTCTTCTTAGTGGCCGTATTCAAATCTTCATGGACTTTATCAAGTAACCAAAATAAAAATTCTTGCGCATCGTGTTGACTGTTCCCTCTGTACTGTGTCCCATGTCTTTCGACTACTTTCTAAAAATATATAAAATAAATGACTAATTGTTTTTCTTAAATATTATAGTGTGTTGAATGCTTTTTGCATAACAATCTCATTTGACTATTATTATATTATACTAGCGGACCGGGCGGACGTTGTCCTGCCTTGAAAACAAAAAAATCCTAAAAGTCGATCGCAGCGCCACCTACCGGTTCCAATTGTGAATCTAAACCATTCTCGGATCCACTCAAACACGCACAAAAAATTTCATCAAAATCGGTCCAGTCGTTTAGGAGGAGTTCAGTCACATACACACGCACACAAGAAATATATATATTAAGATTAAAACTGATAATAATTATATATGGAGTCTGGCTCGACTTGACTGAACACATTTTAACAGTATTGTTATTGGCAAATAAAGGGCTTTTCGAAGAATAGTCTAGTTTACATATCAATACGCATTTCCCTAATATAATGCTAATTAAAAATGTATAAAACGGCCTGTTTTTAATGGAACGTCATGTTTCGTAATCGTGACGTGGCGTCGACTAGTCCAACCCTCAGAGTATATCGATTCGAAGTCCACAGGTTTAAACGCTGGCATGTATCAACGATATTTTCCGGAATTCGCGTACATTTTTACTAATTATAATTAGTAGCCGTATTTGTTGACGGTAAAGGAAAATATCGTGAAGAAAATATTATAGTGGACGCTACTTTGCACTTCCGCCTGGAATTGATTGAACACTACGACGTCTAACTGCAAAAGGCGGAAGTGCAAAGTAGAGTCCACTATAATATTTAATGATGGATTTCCGCAAAGTAACGCCTTCTTCAATCAAATATCCTGAAGATACTTGAACCTGAGAAAAGTTCTTGTAGCGCCACAATATGTGGGAAAAACTCAGGTAGTTGTGAATTTCTTAGCGTTTGAGTTTGAAATCTCCAATGTGTCGTGGTGGGTGCTTATTTATTCTTTCGAACTGATTACGCTATTGACCTAACAAGGTCTTAACAGCTTCTCCGGACTACTAAGGCGAGCGCTTAAGGCACTCAGCCGATTTGATTTTGACAACTAGCTCAAGGGTGCACGGCAGACCTCGGCTTGGGCTGTTGCCTAATTCATGTAATTCGCGGTGGGTGCTAATAAAACTTGTACCTTTCTTCGGGAAGAAGCCTCTTGATCTTACCGAGGCTCTCTTCCTGGCTGATATTATTATTGCTATTACCATATTTACGCGAACGAACTTACGAGGTCCTTTTAATATTTTATTTAAAAAAAAAACAACCCAAAAACTACTAAATCTAAAGCACAAAATAAATCTTTCATAAATTTCGCTCTCACACACAATTATTATTTATTTTATTGCAAAGAGAGTTCGCATACAGCTGTAGAAGACAATTCCAATAACAATTTATACTCATCATTATATTAAATGACACGTCACATAAAAAGGGCTTTAAGAAAGTAATAATTCTTCTTCTTTATTTTCTAACCCACGTCTAATATAAATGAACCAGCACTACATGTTTTCTCATTCACTATTTCAGCTATCATCTCAGAATTTAAACCTTCTAAGCACAATCATTCTTCTCAAAATTTTTACCTATACAGTCCTTGGTTTTCTACTCCTCAACAATGTATCCATGCACATTCCCAATTATAGCACTAAGTTACAGAATTATAGGCTATAAATATAGTTTAAAAATATTGGGATAAATGAGTTGTCATAAATCGTATTTCTTTTTCTATATATAAATGTTCTTTCTGAGTTTTATTGATATTTGTATAAATAATAATTGATCTTAATAAAATTTCATGTATATAAAACAATTTGAATACACATACTGCCATTATTGTTGTTATCATTGAAATGTATAATATTGTACGGAACTCTGTCATAAAATGTCGAATAAAATGTATAATCATCATCATCAGCCTGTAAGAGACGTAGTCCAGTGAAGCTGTTAAGACCTTGATAGGTCAATAGGGTAGTCAGTTCGAAAAAAAAAAAAACCTGTAAGAGATCCACTGCAGGACCATAGGCCTCTGCGCGAAGGAAGATATGGGCGTAATCACCACACTAGCCCACGACGTATTGGCGATTTCAAACTGAGAAATCCACAGTTCTATATTTTCCCACTTACAGTATACAAGAACATTTTTCAGGTTCAGATTTCCTTTCTATGTTTTCCTTCACCGTCAGTCGATAGTATTACCCATTTAAATTAGTAAATATATGTGAATTCCGAAAAATTCGTTGGTACATGCCGGGGTTCGAACCTGCGGACACATCTAAATAGTATTCCACTCGTCAAACTACTAGGCCACCACGAGTTGTGTATAATGCCAAATGGTATTTAATGTATGGCTAAAAGGTGCCGCAATTATGGCGCATCGCCTACTAGCTATAAGGATGAAAATGTAAATAAAGATCGGGACAAATTACTTTCGCCATCTACTCCTTATATACAATACTAGCGGGCCCGGCAGACGTTGTCCCGCCCTGATTATGAAAACATCCTTGACAAATTAGATACTAAAACGTTTCTCATCTATCATTCTATCCACCGGTGAAAACCGCATGAAAATCCGTTCGGTAGTTTTTGAGTTTATCGCGAACAGACAGACAGACAGACGCGGTAGGGGACTTTGTTTTATACTATGTAATGATTGTGAATATTGAGAATACAGTCTAGGAAGTTAGTTGTTTCATTGAAACTGTTACCAACACTTACCTTGAAATCAGTGCTCATATCTGGTGTATAATGACAAGCCCATAATGCTTTCAGCAATGCTGCCAGCTGTTCTGTGATTTCACCACGCGTACCATACTTTTTTGAATTTATTTTATTTCTCTTTTGTAAATCTACCTGAGGATATTTATTTCACTATTTTTATAATATATATAAGAGAAAATTATTTGATTTCCTTTGTAACAGATATCACTTATGCTATTTATATTTATTTTAATCTGTATATGTATGTACAATGGACAAATAATTATAGATAATTTATTGTGTTCAGATTTAACATCTTATATCGTGAAGCCAAAACTTTGTACCCTTTTTAAGCGAATTGCGCGAACGGATGACCATGAAATTTGGCATAGTTAAAGTTTATATGGAGGAGAAGTGCAGAAAGCTATTTTTTTTATATAAAACTAGCGGTCCCGGCGGCCGTTATCCCGCCCTAATAATAAAAAACCTTGACAAATTATATACCTAAAACTTCCTCATGAATCACTGTAGCTACTGGTAAAAACCGCGTGACAATCCGTTGAGTAGTTTTTGAGTTTATCATGAACAGACAGACAGACAGATGTGACAGAGGACTTTGTTTTATACTATTATATATAAAATGAATTACAAATACATTAAATTAATTAAAATATGCATTACTCACACTACTGCTTCAATTTTACACAACATATACACACATGTAAATGAAAAACTTATTGACATCCATCATTTTACTTTTATGTTCCAATTACATTTTCAATAATTTTAACATGACTGACGTTGCATGCCTTACATGCCCTTTGAAATCAACTCGTCAAATTGTAGGTTAATGTTGTAATAATATAATATGTAAATTCATTATATACAAAAATAAATAATTGATAAATAATTTATCTTTAGTATATTTATGGAACCACTTAAATAATTATTATTCTCTTTGGTCTTATTGAATGTCAAAATTTTTAGGTGACAGGACTGCTTTCACTTTGTGTTGTCATAAGAGTAAAGCAATATTACAAAAGTCAATGTCAATATTTTAATGTTTAGTATTTTTTTATGGTAAACTCACTTCAAATGATGATTCCATAAAAAATGAGCCAATAAATACTATGTAAAATCAAAATAAGAAAATTTGTTTGCTCATGAAAGTAATCTATGACTTAGATCTCCGCTGTTACAATGATGCAGTTCAACCGGATGTAGCAATTATATTTAGTAGTTGATGATGAATTTTGAAGAAAAATGAAATCATTTTCAAAAGTTAATGGCAGTATTAAAACATCTTTGTTTTGGATTCATCATTTGATTCTATTGTGTATCCATTACTTTTCCAAACGATGATACTGGGCATATCACTATTCCTCATAATGCACAGACTACATTTAATTCAATATCATCCAGAAATATCACCCACCCACCCATGGTGTCATGTAAAATTAATTGAAAATTGTGTCGTATGTTGCAAAAAAATTCTTTATTTTCATAGTTATATTTACTTAGAATTTGAGAGCCTTACCACCTTATGTAAACGCCTGTTTTTTGTTTCAAATTTATAATTAATTTCAATTTTCATTTAGACATAGATTTTTTTTAAATATTTATGTAATTAAAAAAAAAGTGGCAAATAACTGAGTAGCCATGATGAAAACGTTTGATTACAGATTATTGACAAAAGAACCCCAATAAAGTTCAAACTTTAAAAAATCAATGAACTATGGTCGAATGTCGACCACTGGGCGCCCACTAGTTATTTTTAAATGGTTCAGTACAAATTATTGAATGAACTCTTTGAAAAGCAAATAATTCTAATATGAATACTACATAACTATAGATTCACATAATTCAATAACCACCCTTGTGCCTACCTATAATGGAAGATCACTAACATCATAAACATTCTTTACAGTGAAGTATAGTTATTGTAAATTATACATTATTGATATTAAGACCATATTAAAAACAAAAAAAATCCTATGTCATTACAGGTGAACAACATACTGAAATTATAATACCTATAAGCAGGCTTTTTTGTCACTTCTTTTTCGAAACACACTTATTTTCGGGCACACTTATTTTCGAAAATTGTACCGTGACATACCACCATGTGACACAGTAACTGTTTAAGAAAGATAGATTCGATTTTGTAACTCTTTACTTTTATCAGTTTTTATGGTAATTTTTCGATACCATCAAATTTCCCTTTAAGGGCACTGAGGCGCCTCCCAAAAAAGCCCTGTCTATAAGTATAAGTGTGTTAACAAGATGTATTATATATTAAAACCTTCCTCAAAGTATTAAATACCCCAGAAAAACAATCATAAAAGTTCTATCCTGTAATTGCTAAAAAAAGGTGTACAAATAAAGACATACTAGGTAAATAAAGAATCAACCAGTTTTTAAGTTTGCCACAATTCAGGTTGGATAAGAAATAGTAATAAATGATGATCATAAAACCTGATTCATGCAATAAAACATGCATTAACTATTATAGGGTAATAATACTAACTTACGTTTATAATCTTGACATCATAAACAACTTATATAAAATAATTACAAATTTTGTTACAATGAAAACTGATTTTTAATCAACGAAATACTATTATATTTTTCTTATTTTTATTTTTTTATTTATTTAGGGGCTTTTTGGCTATATTAGCCCCATGGTAACCTTACCTTAATTTACAGGCTGAATATCTTAAATAAAACACATTATTAAAGCTAATATAAACTAATATAGCGTCATTAATGACATCTCAACATCTTAAATAAATTCAGTGCTTCAATACATTCAGTTTGGATAATAACCCATGAAACATTCCAATATCATGGAAATCCAAGTTAAGAGTGATATCAGTAACTGTATACCCGCTTGAAACCAAATACATTCTGTTAATACATGAATGCCCATCTTCTACTACCCCAAACAAACCCCAAATATTTGTATTTGTTGAATGGAATGTGTCCAGATCTTTCTCAAAAATAAATCATATGAAAGAAATATTCCTTATGTCTAAATACTAACCTTGTAAAGATCCAATACAAAGTACTCTGCAATAACATCAGTATGTGAAAGACATTGCAGAACAGCATTCATGTAACAAGTATTGCCATGATTCTTTATACCAGTTGCTGCAGGAATTGAACCAGGCGGCCATGGAGGGTCACCACTACATGGAATCCTTTCAGTGCTCATCAAAGCTGGTACTACTGATTTAACCTAAAATTAACACATCAAGTCATTATCTCTAATTCTTCCAAAAGGGTCACTTGTAGAACATAATATTTCTGTATATAATTAGAATCAATATCTATAATGTCACTATACTAAACAGTCTCTAGCCCATGTAATACCTCGAAGCATGAATTGCACATAAGATTTTTTATTAAAACTGCACAGTTTCATACATCCAGCACAGAGGTTGGGAAACTGCTGCCAGTAAACTCTCCTTTACTGTGGATCTTTCAAAAATGTTTAGTGCAGAGACAGACAATATATAATAATAATTAAGTAATAAATAAATAATTAAGTATAAATAATTAAGTTGCCTTATAAGAGGCAAGTTGTTTTTGAAACACAAGATGTAGTTAGGTAAAGCTAGTCCAATAGAATAGACAGTTCGAAAAAAAAATACAATCTTACAGAAAATTTGCACATTTTTAGAAAGCAACAATAGCATGGCTAGTCACTCGCAAAACAAAACAAATTTAGGAAAAGCAAGCTCGAGAGTGTACTTTTAATTCAAATTATTTCAATAAAAATGCCTCTACTAAAGCTAAGTTTTAGTTTAAATAAAAGCTCTTTGAATAAATTTTATTTTTGTATTGTTTATATTTGGCTCTTTTAGATGAGCAGGTTCCTGACCACTGACCCAGCAGAACCGCAGCAGAAGATTTGTAAGCGGTAGAGCGACGCATGAATGGGTCGGCTCACCCAGGGTAGTAACACACTCTCACAGAAACACCGACACTAAGTAAAGTAACAGTGCTTCCATTGTTTCGTTTTGTTCAGTCAGTGAGAGCGCTGGAGGACTACCTCTCCTCCCCTACCCATCCCCCAAATACAGGTTGAAAAGGCACTTGCGACACCCCTGGTTTTACTAGTGTCTACAGACAGCAGTGATTACTTAACATCAGGTGACCCGCCTGCTTGTTTGCCTCCGATGGTATAAAAAACAAAAAACCCTGAGACACCTTCACACAACATTAGAACATGCTACAACCCCCCTCTTTGGACAGAAAGTAAACTATGCATAGACCTCACAGATTAACCTCTATTATAGGGTTTTCCCTACATTTGCACAATTTTTATCATACAAAACGTGGGACTCCTCATTACAAAATTCTATATTAGTACAATTTGCCTCTTGGACAGATTCAGCCTGGCACCTAGATGCCTCTCACCCATAACACACTAGCTGGTGATGACACTGACTCTACATGTATTGAAATATTTTTTATAAATTTGTATATACATTAGTACTTTATATTATGGTGATACTAGATACTAAAAATATGAGCACATGCACATTTTTTCTCACAATTATATACATCACCATTGGTTGATAGTGTTAATAAATTAATTTAAATATTCAGAACCAGTAGAGTGTATCAATATTTTACTGGTCATAACTATCAAACTGCTAGGACCAATTAAATTATCTTGTATAATTAAAACTCTGCTCTGGGTTAAAAGGTCATATGTACTATGAGACTATAATTTTAACATTTGGTGTCTTAAACACTGTATCTATGAAGGTTGTTATTAATTAGATGTGCAGAGATTGGTACCACTTTGGGCTTTTATCATCAAAATTTTCCAAGCAATTGTTGCAAGACTAGAACAGTAGAAAACGTGCAAATTAGCAATAAATACTCACTCCACCTACATTTACTGTGCCCATATGCTGTGCTATCTTGTTTAAAAACCGTTTCCATGATGGCCTTCTAAATAACTTCCTCTCAATCACAGTCTCATCCTTTTGCGGCTCTCCAATGACGGAACTGGCGCTAGTTGGTTTATTATCATTGTCATTGAGTTTAGTCTTACTAGAGCTTGGTTTACTACTCCCAAATGGATTACGAGGTAATGTAAAAGTTCGTTTCAATCGTGAGCCTTCTACCTGCTTTTGTACCATAGTTGTTTCCGAAACCTCATTAATTAATTCACCTTCTGAACATGACTTGAAAACGGATGTAAGATTACTAGTAGACATTATAAGGCATTTAAAAACTAATTATACATTTAGAACTTATTTCTATCAAAAAAATCCAATAGAAAACATTGATATGTCACTGCCATGACGCCATTTTACATTAAAGTGTTGCCATGGTTAGATACACTAACTGAATCAACAAGTCATATTTGTCCATACAATATTCTAAAAATGAAAAATACAAAAATGATTGTAGATGCATATTACAAGAAAGTGCTATTTGACTGAATCATTATAATTTGTATTAGTGGAGTTTACACTTTTTTTAATCATATAATGTTCCAAGGATATTATATAAAAAATTGATCTAATGTTTGTAACTTTAATAAAGAGTTGCACATTATTGTACATCATTTGCAAAATTGTGGAAATAAGCGCAGTGAAACATGATTTACAATTCGAATTTGCTTGTTACTTTTTGCATATCTGTAATGGTCATGAAATAAGGGGTAAGGGAATGGTGATACAATGCAGTGATCTGACAACACTGTTTTTTGTACCTAGTTTTTTTCTCAAGGTAGGTACTATACCTACACCTATATAAATTATACAATTCCTACTTTACTTGATATCACCTTACATCGTTGGTCAGTGCTATACAACTAATAGATATCTGTATGTAGTCTATGGATATTATATTCTGTGGCAGCAGCAGTCTGTCTGTTATGATAATTATAGAATAGTGTACTAGTTTTTTATAAAGTGCTCTCTGTCGTAGTTAGATACCCAAATATGTGTGGAAAATACGTAGTGTAATAAACCATGAGATATTTTTTTATAAACTACGAATTATAAATACGTTTAATTACAAGGTAACTTCTTTTACCATATTTTTTTTTTATTATTCTGCGAAAAATAATTTCGATCGATAAATTTACTACATTATGTTATGAGCGGTTTTGTTGAATTATGTACATATGGACAATATATAAGTGTTAATTTTAATATTTTGGGTCTACAGTGATTTATAGTTATTTGAACAATCATATTATCGCTGTCTTAAAAAATGTAATAAATAAATCAAAGTAAATATCGTTGCACAAAAATGTATACATATTAATTTTATAAAACTATTTTTAACGTTACATATAATAAAACAAAGTCCTCTGCCACATCTGTCTGTCTGTTCGCGATAAACACAAAAACTACTGAACGGATTTTCTTGCGGTTTTCTCGAGTAAACAAAGTGATTCATGAGGAAGGTTTAAGTATATGATTTGTTAAGTTTTTTTATCATCAGGACGAGACGATGTTCATCGGGACCGCTATTTATATTATTTATTAGCTGTACCCGCAGCTCCGCACGCGTTTTTTAAAATTGTATTAAAGAATTATAAAATTGTGAGATTATGTACAATTATCGAAATGCTCTTTAAAAACAATTGTAAGTACGACACGCACGCCACTAACAGTAAAATGTAACGTATACATTAGATATATAAATACTAACATTGTGTCAAATGATGTTTGTCATCAGCAACATATTTGGAACCTTAACCCACAATATAACTACCCCAGTGCTCACTTACACTGTATAAGGCACTAATGAAACAATAACTTAAAATATTATTATAAAGATTTACATTACATTTAATATACATTGCCATTATAATCTAAAATCTTATTAGGAAGACCTCTATATCATTAAAGTTAATAATAATTATAATGTCGAATTGTAAACAATAAGCTGATAATTATTTATTTAATTAAAAATAAAGAATGACTTGAAATTTTGCTAAATTTCATGCAGGCAAAGTCGCGGGTAACAGCTAGTCGAAAATAAAATAACCTCAATTACTTTTTATAAGGTTCGCTATCTACCAGTGAAAGTTCCGTGAAAATTGGTCTAACCGTTTTGGTGATAGCACAGCGGGCGAAACCACGGTTAATAGCTATTATAAATTAAAATAGACTAAATTACTTTTTATAATGTCCGCTATCTGCTGGTGGAAGTTCCGTAAAAATCGGTTGAACAGTTTCGGAGATAGCATTGCGGGCAAAGCCACGGTTAACTGCTAGTATAAACTAAAATTGCTTGAATTACTTTTTATAAGGTCCGCTATCTGTCAATGAAAGTTTCGTGAAGATCGATCTAACCGTTTTGAAGATAGTACTGCGGGCGAAGCCACGGTTAACAGCTAGTTTAAATTGAAATAGATTAAATTACTTGTTATGATGGCCGCTATCTGCTGGTGAAAGTTTCGTGAAAATCTGTCCAACCGTTTTGGAGATAGCATTGCGGGCGAAGCTGCGGTTAACAGCTAGTCTAATTTAAAGTAGCCTAAGTAACCCGCTATAATTTTAGCTATCTGCTAGTGAAATTCCCGTCAAAATCGGTCCAGTGGTTTCGGAGATTACCCGGAACAAACAGACAGACAGACAGACCGACAAAAATTTTAAAAATTGCATTTTTGTTATCAGAAGCATGTATACTTTCATACCCAATTGGTAAAAAAAAATATTTTGATATTACATACAGACACTCCATTTTTATTATATGTATAGACTAGCTGTACCCGCAGCTCCGCACGCGTTTTTTTTTAAATTGTATTAAAACAATATGAAATTATGAGACCATATAAAATTATAGAAATGCTCTTGAAAAACAATTGTAAGTACGACACGCACGCCACTTACAGTAACATGTGCCGTATACATTAGATATATAATACTAACAATGTGTCAAATGAGGTTTATCAACAGCAACATATTTGGAACCTTAACCTACCATATAACTACCTCAGTGCTCACTTACACTGTATAAGGAACTAATAAAACAATGACTTATAGATTATTATAATGTTATAATATCGCCATATTGTCAATAAGTAATACGTTTTTGGTCTAATTACAAATACCCCTTCTATTTTCAAAATGACTATTCATAATTATAATGTTGAATTGTAAACAATGAATGTCTTGAAATCTTGCATAAATATAAATCAAGTTATATAAAACTTTATATCTGTGTTAGTAGTTTTTAATATTCGACAATTTAAATAGCGCTTATTGAACTCGATACAATATCCTTATATGTTACTATGGTTACTTAGTATGTAGAGGAAATGGCGGTAAATAAAAAAAATGACTGCCAAAATGAAAAGGACAATATCATTCAACTTACATACATAGATACAGATATATGAATTTCAATTATATTTATTCTTGGAATCTAGTACAACGCACATCTTACGCACATGTTTACAGTGAACGACATATTTTTGCTATATTTCATGCGGACGAATACGCGGGTAACAGCTAGTCTAAAATAGAATAACCTAAATTACCTCCTATAAGGTCAGCTATCTGCCGGTGAAAGTCCTGTAAAAAACGGTCGAACCGTTTTGAGATAGTACTGCGGGCAAAGCCACGGTTAACAGCTAGTATACATTAAAATTGCCTAAATTACTTTTTATAAGATCAGCTATCTGTCAGTGGAAGTCTCGTGAAGATCGGTCAAACCTTTTTGGAGATAGCACTGTGGGCAAAGCCACGGTTGATAGCTAGTATAAATTAAAATTGCTGGAATTACTTTTTATAGGGTCAGCTATCTGCCAGTGAACGTTTTGTGAAGATCAGTCTAACCGTTTTGGAGACAACGTTGCAGGCGACGCCACGGTTAACAGCTAGTATAAATTAAAATTGCTTTAATTACTTTTTATAAAATCGGCTATCTGCTATTGAAAATTCCGTGGAAATCGGTCCAACCGTTTAAAAGATAGCATCGCAGACAAAGCCGCGGTTAACAGCTAGTCTAATTCAAAGTACCCTAAGTAACCCGCTGTAATTTTTTCTATCTGCCAGTGAAATTCCCGTCAAAATCGGTCCAGCCGCTTCGGAGATTAGCCGGAACAAACAGACAGACAGACAGACAAAAATTTTAAAAATTGCATTTTTGTTATCAGTAGCGTGTATACTTTCGTACCCAATCGGTAAAAAAAAATTATTTTGATATTACATACAGACACTTCATTTTTATTATACGTATAGATAGTAAAATTTAAATAAAAAAATCTGTTGTCTCATAATAATTCTTTTAAAAATAGGAATTGATAAAATGTTTAATTTTTTATAATTATAACATCTTCAAAAGAACTATTTGACTGTATAGCTCTGAAATTTAATAATGTTTTAGCACATGTATTTTTTTTTTCATATTTGTTCAATATCTTACAAGAAACAAATTCATGTATAAGACTATTTTTTTTTAGATCAGTGATATAATTTCGGCGATGTCTGCATTCAATAAATTGAAACTTCTGATCTGGAAGAATTTCCTTCTACAAAGAAGGCATAAATGGCAAACATTATTTGAAATAGCATCACCTGTGATATTTTCCTTATTTTTGATACTTACAAGATGTCTTGTGAATCCACAGTCAAAGCCACCTATTTCTTATCCTCCATTTCAGCCAACATACTTTAACATAAGTGGAAGAAATTTGTAAGTATTATATTTGTTTTTATTTAGAATTTCTTTATGAGCAGAATCATGTAACTGATAAAAAAACATATATACATATTATGGTTTTAATTGGTTGTTTGAATAATTTATGCATAGTTCTGATCTTATTTTTAATGTTGGATTTTTGACTTTCATAATTTTAATCGGAAATCAGTGCATTTTAACATTAAAAATTAATTAATGGAATAGGATTATAATTTATTTAAAATGTTGATAGTATAACATATCCTGTAGAGCTTGGCCCATATAAACAGATAAATTTATATTTAAATAGTGCAAAGCCTAACATTCTAATGTGCAGGGACTGTCAATAGCTTATTAGATAATTGGATTATCCAGTGTTGATATATTGTTACATATTACTAAAAACTAATTATCAATTTCCATGTACAAGAGGCTCTGCTTGATAGTATGCTTTATTACTTTAGTAATATGGTTGTATTTTAGTATTATACTCATAGAAATGCAAACAATATTGCAAATATTGTATAATATTGTGAAACAATTAATTGTGTACTCTCCATTGGACTTTGATCTATTAATATCAAACTATATTATTGTACTGGGAAATTTGATATTTTGTAATAGCTACTTATATAGTTAGTGATCTGTTTTATGCCATATACTGTGTTAAAGGTGGTAAAACTTCCAAAAATTATGAACCCTTTTTTTGTGACAAAACAGCTAGTTGTATTCTACTACATTGCAAAGGTTATACTTAGATTCAAAATATTAACCCTTTGCACTCGAGGACTCTGCTCTGGAATCCTTGTGTGCAAAGAGTTAATATTGAATAAGCCTACTTAGAAATTACAATATCTTAGATGTTACTGTCACTGAAAAAGGAAAATATTTTTTTTATATAGGTGATATTAAGAATACTCATTTCAGAGTAAAAGGCATGTTAAAGTAATTATTTATTTAAGATTGTATATTATTTCCCCAGAGGAAATATGACTACTGCAAAAACGGGAACTTTGGCATTTTCCCCTGATAATCCACTTACAAGAAATGTAACAAGGGATGCAATAGCAATGGTTGCTGAAGACAATTTTAGTTTTTTATTTTCGTTTCTATTTGATTCCAATGTACTACCACAACCCAAGGGATTCAAAAATGCCAAAGAGATGGAACTGGCTCTTACTCAACCCAATGCTATGAACAGTATCCTTGTTGGCATAGAGTTCGACGACAGTATGGCTAGTAAGTAGATTATGTTTTAGTTGTTACCCTTCGATATAATAATAGGTCTTTACCTATGAAATTGCCGTTCTGCAGTACTGGCCATTTCAAATCAAAATAATTTTTGTTTGGCTAAGAATTCTAATTTCAAATTAATTTTATTTTAAAAACATGGAATTCTTTTTCCAAAAGTAGTCATTTGTTTATTGATTAGTGTTACATTTTCATGACATTTCAATCTTTTTTGTCATCATGGATACGTTAAAAATTCGAGTAATTATGGAATATGAGTACCGTCGTGGCAGCAACGCGGCACAAAAGGCACGCAACATCAACGACGTTTACGGAGCTAACACTACAAACCAACGCACCACCTGTTATTGGTTTGCTCGCTTCCGTTCTGGGAATTTCTACCTGAAAAATGAACCTCGAGGTCGTCCAAAGACTTTGGTCGACAATGACGAAATAAAGGCGATTGTGGAAGCTGATGATACACAATCTACGGCTGAATTAGCAGCAGCTTTCGAAGTTAGCGTCAAAACAATATTGGTCCACTTGCGTCAAATTGGCAAGGTAAAAAAGCTTGACAAATGGGTGCCCCACGAACTCAATGATCGCCAGCGCGAAGTACGCGTCGAGACGTGCCTTGCACTGCTCAACAGACACACAAATTAAGGAATTTTGAACCGCATTGTTACCTGCGATGAAAAATGGATTCTGTTTGATAACCGCAAGCGCTCAGCAAGTTGCTTGGATCCCGGTTCAGTACCTAAACAATGCCCTAAACGAAAACTTACCCCTAGAAAAGTGATGGTCACTGTTTGGTGGTGTAGCGCCGGTGTGATTCATTACAGCTTCTTACCAAACGGGGTGAGCATTACTGCAGATGTATACTGTGAAGAACTGAACACAATGATGGAGAAGCTGGCACATCTCCAACCAGCATTGGTCAATCGCTCGTCTCCGCTGCTCCTGCACGACATCGCGCGACCTCATACTGCACAGCAGACGTTGTCCAAGTTGCAAGAACTGGGGTTGAAAGTTCTCCGTCATCCGCCCTACTCACCAGACCTTGCGCCTACAGACTACTACTTTTTCCAGAATTTGGATAACTCCTTGGCGGGAAAAAAATTCAATACCCGAGAGGCAGTACAAAATGCCTTTGAAGAATTTGCTGCCTCCCGTCCAGCTGATTTCTTTAAGAAGGGCATCAATAAACTGCCACTGCTTTGGCAAAGATGCATTGATTGCATGGGTGATTACTTCGATTAATACAAAAAAAAAATACATGAAAAAAAATTCGTTTAAATTTTTTCATACAAAACGGCAATTTCATAGGTAAAGACCTAATATTAAAGTGTAAAACCAAATCTAGGTTTTATTATATTCAATTCGGCAAATAATATTGAGAATCATTTTAGATGCTACAACATGGCCTGACGACATTGTGGTAGGTCTAAGATTTCCAGCCGTTATGAGAACTCCAATGGTAGAGCATCCCTTAAGGGCTAGTTGGAGAACAAACTTATTATTTCCATTGTTTCCACGTCCAGGACCTCGTGAACCAGATGACATGTATGGTGGGAAAATGCCAGGTATGAATAATTAGTTTTATTTCATTTCCATTTTTTACAATTCAAGTAAGTTTTATCAGTTTCCTAAAGTTACAGTTTGCTGTATATGAACAACATTATGTTTGGTGCTGATGAAATAAAAATTCATCGTTCTTGTAGTGTCGCTATACAAAGAAACAATTATTTTCTATTCCTGTTAAAACAAAAGTGTGTGAAATGAACTAATATTTTTTTAATTGTAAAAATATATCATATATGTATACAGTCCGTGTCGAACTTTTTGGCCCCTCTGAATATAGTTTTAAGTTCGGCAATGCGCATAGTACAGTCAAGAAATTAAATACAAAACAAATTCAAAATATTATCATAGGATTTTAACATTGACATTTGTTAATCTTTAAGTTGTTTAGATATTATACGTACAATATATTACGTATTTAATTAATTATGATTCAAGTAGATATCTGCCTATTACATTAAGTAATCGGGACAGTATACCGATCACGCTGCAAGTTACATACGATACTGTTTATAGGTATTATACGTGTCGAGCGTTATTGTAAATGAATTGAGTTATTCAATTTGATCCCTTCCTCTCCTTTTCATAACCGCACCACGCGCGCTGGTCTTCGGGGCCATAGTTTTACGGTAAATCCTATCTGGGCACGAACTAAAAAGTTCGCAACATCTTATCTTTGCTGTACCTTGAAGCTATGGAACAATCTCCCGGCCAGTGTGTTTCCTCCTTCCTATGACATGGGGTCCTTCAAGCGCAACGTGAAGAGAAACTTACGCAGGCCGGCATGACAGCGGCGACCGGCGATGGATAGTATGTCTCTCGGTAGTCGCCATTGTTTTTGGATTGTACTGTGCTTACCATCAGACACAGTACAGTCATTTTGCCGAGCAACAATAAAAAAAATAAAAATAAAAAAAAATATATATTCATAGTAAACAATTTGTAATAAGCATTAGTGGGACAATACCTTCTATAGAAACATCACTTTTCGAAGTCAATGGATCTTCTAATAATAACAACTAAAAATAGCAAATAAAAATAAAAGCAATAAAAAAGAACCAATAAAGAGAAAAAAATAACGAAAATAACAAATATCAACAAAAACAACAATCACATGTAACTATTCTGAATGCGAGTGTACTGTAACTAGCAATGACACTGACACACACGTGTCAAATTAGGTGCAATAGGGTCGAGGAACGCGCGCGGGCGAGCGTGCTCCGCTTTCATCCCTTCTGCGGCCCTCTGATACTTCAATTTATGTTCTACGCATTTACTTCAGAGCGGTCAAAAAGTTTGAAGCGGACTATACATTCACTGTTATTGTGAAGGAGTCTTTGCAATTAACTCTTCTCTTGTATGTTGTTATTGTATGTTGTTGTTTGTTGTATGTTTAATATTACAAAGTTCTCATAAATCATGACTGGTTGTTAACTCGGTAGCTACATACACTCTTACAGAATATTCTAGTCGTAAGCGTTTTGACAACCCAATGCCGCGCGATAATCGCGCACTAATTTGTTAAACAAAAACATTCAAAGCGAATTAAGATTTACTTTAACGATTTCATACAACTGAGCAAACACATTATTCTACAGGATATTCGCCAGAAATGTTCTTAGCTGTTCAACATGCGATATCACAAGAGATAATAAAATATAAAACAGGGAAAACTGTTAATAGCAAAGTATACCTACAGCGGTTACCCCAATTGGCTTATAGAGATGACCAACTTTTGATTGCGCTTGAGAGATTTATATCTATGATAATCATGTTGTGTTTCGCTTACACCTTTGTAAACACTGTCAGAGTAGTAACCGCCGAGAAAGAACTACAACTAAAGGTAGGAATTGAGTACCTTGATATTTATTTTGAAAATATAGTCAAAATCTGTTCTAACGACATCGAAAGGACCACTCATATTTAATAGTAAAAACCGACAGTCATAAACCGGTGATGTTTTCGAGATACGGCATTCAGCCGGGACCTTTGTTCTGGGTCGATATAACCGGTATATTATTCTAAACGATGTCGCCATAAACGGCCTTGACTGTAATACTGATTAATGTTTTGGCCCTCACTGATAATGATTACTTATTGTTTAGAATATCAACTTTATAAATGACGTAATAACTATAAGGAATAAGGAACCATTCAAGTATTACGTAAGCAGAATTTTTGAATTCCGAACAGTCTCTCCCCCCTGGTCAGCAAAAGTAAGCAATGCTCTTACCCCCCCCCCCCTCCCATACTTACGTAAACATTTATATAAGTATTTTGAAATCTGTTCTGGTTAAATAAATAATTATTGCTGACTTAATCGTCGTCCAGACCACCCATCCCTCATGTCATCAAAAATAAGCAAATCAAGGACCCCCACCCCCCATCTATGCTTACGTAATCCTTTAATGACCCCTAACTCAGTTAACGGTATTTACGGTATATTTTTTCTTAATTTATTTTGTTACACCTATGTAACTCGTCACCGCATTATTTTTTCTTAAAGTCTATAAAAATAAGGTCCAATAGTTTTGCTAGAAATCCATAGATAATTATTTTAATAAGTATACATAGGGAATTTAAAGTCATTGGGTTTTTATTTAGAAACTTAGAATAACATTTTAAAAGGTAAACTCAATCGCGCAGATGTAACTTGCGCGTTAATCAGTTGTGTATGCTTCAAATACTTGAGTTTTCCTAATATTCATCGAGCTACATATCACCCTTAAGTTGGAAAATCAATCATATATTTTCAGATATTTTCGGCAGCTATACTTGAGAGCCAATCTTTTTGACCTTATGACCACTAATAAAACTAGATTGGATTATTCTAAAATCGAATCAAAAATAATAGCAAGCTAATTAAGTGATTCTCTGGTCAATATTAGATATCATTCGTTGAATTTCTTAAAGTAAGATAAATGCACATTGTTTTGTTAAATTCAATAAACTTGTGAGAGCTTATGAACTATAAACCGGTTACAATGATGGTCGACAAATGGTCATAAAAAATTTAAACGTACCAACGAGATGATAATCAGAAAATATGTATAATTAAACTCGATATTACGCATTGATGTTTGAGTAGATACAGAAAGAAACCATCATAATAACAACATTGAACTCGCTTTTTTTCTGTACTAATGAGTACTCGCAGAAATCTGATAGTTATTTTGGTCTATGGTTTATTGTTTCAATTGTAATTTTGTAAAAAGGGCTTTGTGTTAAAAAAAAGTGTGTGTGTACTTATGTACACGCGTTAGAAGTTATACTCCTTTGGCGTAACAAGATAAAAATCTTATCAAAAATTTTATCTTTCGCCTTATTCTACGTTTGTAGAAAAAACGACACTAACAATAGAAAAAAGGTATTTAATACATTGAAAGTTTTAATACGAAGAAATACAAACAACAAATACAAAGAAACAAAATGTTGACTGTAGCTAACTTCAGGGTGTCGGTTTTTCGTGACGGCGTGCGCGCGCATCGTAATAACTTCAGAGTGTCTGTTTTTCGTGACGGTGTGCTCGCGCATCGTAATAACTCCAGAGTGTCTGTTTTTCGTGACGGTGTGCGCACGCATCGTAATAACTTCAGAGTGTCTGTTTTTCGTGACGGTGTGCGCGCGCATCGTAATAACTTCAGAGTATCTGTTTTTCGTGACGGTGTGCGCGCGCATCGTAATAACTCCATAGTGTCTGTTTTTCGTGACGGTGTGCGCACGCATCGTAATAACTTCAGAGTGTCTGTTTTTCGTGACGGTGTGCGCGCGCATCGTAATAACTTCAGAGTGTCTGTTTATCGTGACGGTGTGCGCGCGCATCGTAATAACTTCAGAGTGTCTGTTTTTCGTGACGGTGTGCGCGCGCATCGTAATAACTTCAGAGTGTCTGTTTTTCGTGACGGTGTGCGCGCACATCGTAAAAATTTGCTCTCATCATTTTTCCCTAACGCGCCAAAAGAAGTATAACTTCAAAAAACAGATCACAATAATCTATAATAAAGTAGTAGAGTCTCGCAACAAAACTATGTACGTAAACGTAATGATACGAATTCTGTGAAAAGTCCTCAAGTAGCCTATTGAAAGTTGTAATATTTAAATTATAAATATGTTTCTACTAATTGCTAATGGAAAGTACCTACTATTCACAACTTTTGATTCGTAGGTAACCAAATTACGTATAAAAATCATTTTTTTATAAGACGTCTCCCAGTGTACGCAATAATATTTACCTTCTGTAAAATTGATTAAAATGGATTAATCTATTGAGTTCTGCGACTCCTCATTTATTTCTCGTGATAATTACTGTATCTCATGGACATAGTTATTGTAACGAGATTAGTATCTGAAACAGTAATATGGTATAGTAACATTAAGCATTTATTTTATTTTATTTACTTATATTGTACTTTACTGTATATACTGTACTGTACTGTATGTACTGTACTGTATGTATTGTATTATGTGTACTGTACTGTTTGTACTGTACTGTATGTACTGTACTTGTATAGTAATAAGAATCAATAAATACAAATTGATGATTTTTAACAGGAAACAATGACGATAATGGGATTACCGTCGTGGTTGCATTGGCTTGCTTGGTTCATCAAACAGTTCTCATTTCTCCTCATATCTGTCGTTTTATTAGTCATCCTTATGAAGGTAGGTGCTTATTATATTCCTACAATTTACAATAGCTGCTTTGAAAGAGACATGAAAATCAATCGTAAATGTTATATTTGTTTCTATGACTACTTACAGATTTTTCGTTTTGATTACTATGAATATAATTATGCACAAATACATTGAACTAACCGCTCACCCGGTATTGCACGAATGTATTAACGAAGAAAATGATACTAAATCTTTCCTTTATAATGTGATTAAATAAAATAGCAACTGGACCTCAATTCTGTCAATAATTTTGTAGATTCTGTCTCACTGACTCACTTTTTATATGGAGATTTTTAATCCATTTTCTTTCTTACTTTTCCGTAGGATTTTTCAAACAAACCTTGTCCTGATAAGCATCGACAAAAATTTAGCCAAATAGGTGCAACCGTTCTGAAGTCATACAGTTACATACATTCAGAAATTGATTTTTATCTATATATTGAGACATAAAAATGATATAATTTATTGAAAATAATAGTAGGTAGAAAGTAGAAAATCCACTAATTTTTTTTTTTTTTAGATACCTTTCAACCACACAGAAAGCGGGGATGCTTATTCCGTGTTAACATTTACACCGTGGTCCGTCTTGTTATTCTTCATGGTCCTTTATATGATAGCATCGCTGGCTTTTTCTTTCATGATAAGCGTTTTCTTTTCTCGAGGTAATTTTTTCGGCTATTTGTTTAAGTGCGAAATTTTAGTGGGCATTGACCAAACGACAGAATCTGATAGTCTCCTAAGAATAACTAAGTATTTACTGTCTGTTTGATAGTTCACAATATTTACATAATTGGTATCTAGGTTATGTATTACCTAAAACTTTTAGGATTATTAATCTTTGAGTTAAATAACGTCGTCTATGACCTACGGGCTAGCAAACAGTTTTCTCGACATTAACATCTTATGGCACTTAATTATATAAATTACTATCGGACCCCGCAGATTTTGTCCTGCTGTGAAAAATTAAGAAAAAATCTTCCTATCAGGTCGCAACACCATCCACCGATTCCAATTATGAATCTAGGCCATTCAGGGACACACATAAAAATCATCAGAATCGGTCCAGCAGTTTAGGAGTTCAGTCTCATACACACCTAGAGGAGAATGATATATATAAAGGCTAACTGTTCTTATTCTTCACACACATTTGTTACTGTTTAATGTAATCGTCATTCGTAAAAGTAAATCGTTGAAATGTACTAAAATGTATATAGGGTAAATAAGCTGTGTTGAACATCTGTTCGAATAAGTGTTCAAATCTCTACGCATCAATTTTAATAAAGACCAATTTAACGGTACAGATGTGAATGTGCTGCAGTGCCATCTAGTGGCGAGTTTACTAAAACGGGTAGTATAAAAGTATTTTCCGAGAAAAGAGTTTAGTGTGTCATTTGTTACAGCAATCGGCCAAACATTATTGGAACTTTTCAGTCTCGTGTGTATTTATACATATCCGTTTATACATATATACCAGAAAGTACAACAATTGATGCAGTCATTATTTTCCATTATTTTAGATTATTAAAATATGAGTATATAATTATAACAGTAATAATTCTTTGTTGTATTAAATTCTGCCTTTGTACAAAACGTCATGAAAGTAGGTTGAAAATAAAAATGTTTTATGAGTACTATATACAATCTTTATACTATATGAATTGTAAAGTAATGTAGACTTCCTGTATACAAAAAATTTCAAAGTTGATTGAGATTACATTTTTTTACGATTTATAAAAGTATTATTAAAAATGTTTTTACCTTATCAATTGAGGAATGTCACACGCTTCTCTTGTAATTTTTTCTTAATCTGTAAAGCCGATTTTGTGTTTAATGCAAATATATAGACAAATGTACAGATAGAACTACAAAGTCATAAATGTAGATTATCATGTGATATATTAGGGGTCGTTCAGAAAATACGTCACGCAATAACGCTGTTATATTTGTTACGACCTCCCCTATGAATATTGCGTCACGAATGATTGATTCCCCGGACATTTTTAAATATTTATTTTTGTTTATATATTTACAAATGATAAACGAATAACTATCTTAATTTTTTTTTTAAAAATCGAGAGAAAATGTTTCGAACTATTTGATAAGCTGCGAACGTTACTTTGCTTAGACCCCCGACCTGCATTGTCACATCTTGTCACTTGTAATAAATGTGATTGTATTTTATGAACGGCCAATAACGTCAAGTGAGATTATGAGTAAACGCTATAAAGAAGAAAAAAAATGAATTCCTATTTTTTTTTAATTGTAATTTCCTGCTTTCCTACAGCAAATACCGCCGCCTCGTTTATGGGGTTAGCTTGGTTTTCATCTTACTCTGTGTTCATGCTCACACAAGTACTGTACGAGGACATTAGTTTAACGACTAAATTATCTTTGAGCCTAATATCAAACACAGCAATGGGATACGCATTTCAAATGATTATAATATGTGAAGGCACATCTCGAGGTATGTTTATCGTATAAACTTCATTCATATTCGTAATTCCTGTTCTTAATTACAAATTGTTTAATGAATTCCGACAAATTTTATAAATGTTAATGTTGATTAAATTAAAGTGAACGTTTCACACAATAATAAGTACCTTTAAAAATGTCAGCTTATATTAGAGTTCTTTCTTGTAATTTAGCAGTGGTATTAGCAGATATTGTTGTTAATTACCATATTCTAAGAATTATGGCTATTTATAGTATTCATTTTTACGGAATATCTTGTACAGTCCTCGTCAATCTTTTTGGCCGCTCTGAATATAGCTGTGATGTTGGATTTGTGCGTAATGTCGTCAAGAGTTCAGTCCGTTCGTGGTATTCGCCGCAAAATACGAACCCGTGTCGAACACTGCGCATTATAAAAGACGTCCGCGACATAGTATTACCGACCCTCCCGATGAAATCATGGCAGTAAACAATCAGTACCAGCCTGTCTCTCCAAACAGAGCGTGTTCACGCCCACGCCCGCGTAACCACAGATCACGCTGCCGCGGTCTGGGGGTTAATTTCGCTCCCGCACACCAGATTAGTCCCCCCTCGGCAGCGGCTCAAACCTAGGTCCGTTCCCTCGGCGTGGAGCCCTTGAGTGCGCTGCTTGCGCGATACAGTGACACAAAATCTTACATCACTGCGACAACATTACACATATCACCTCCACACACGTGCACGCATACACGCTTACACATGCAAGTGGAAGGGTTTTATTTTTTTTCCTTATCAAACTGAAATAGCTTAGAAAATTATCCGCTACGAAATATATATTAAAGAGTTGTTGAGGTATGTATGCTTGGTACACATGTATGTTTCAACAACTCATATATATATGAATAGTTAGCTTAGTTTAGGTTAGCTCAGAAAGGTCGCGAATTGCATGTATCAGGCAACAGTCCAAGCCGAGGTGTACCGTGCAGCCTTGAGCTAGTTGTCAAATAAAATCGGCTGAGTGCCTTAAGCGCTCGCCTTAGTAGTCCGGTGAAGCTGTTAAGACTTTGCTAGGTCAATAGCGTAGTCAGTTAGAAAAAAAAATCGTCAAGAGTTTTATACAAAACAAAGTTCAAATATTGGTAGTATAGGAATCTAAAATTTACGTTTATTTGTCCTGAAGTTGTTTCGATGTTATGCATATAATACGTGTTTATATCCAAATTTCTGTTCTGTACAGCTGTAATCAAAGCGGTCTAAAAGTTTGACGATGACTGTACTTGATTTTTATATAATTCTATTAGTACATCTGTGTTTAGGTCACGAATGCAAGCTTTGTAGTATTAATCATAATTAAATCTTACTAAAATCCTAGATACTATCAAATGTCTATACTAATTATGTTACCAGTGGCAGAATGATACGTGTAATTATTGAATATACATATAAAGTGACCTAGTTTTTAGCGATTATTTTCAATGAAATCAACGTTCTTGAACTTGTTGGTTGTTGGTTATATTAAATTTATTTATAGAGGATCATAGTCACAACATTTATAATCTATGTATTTGTCAGTCAAACGCGTTTCTCCGGAACCAATTTTCAATGTTAATGTTATGATTATTATATACAAATTATAATCTACCCCGCATATTTTATGGCCGACTAGAATTTTCGTGTTTACTATGAAGTGTAGTATTTTAAACATTTTTCTTAATTAATGAATATATAATTTTCGGTATGATTTTTTTTAATAATGTACAGGATTACAGTGGGACGAATTTTTTTCTCCTATATCATACCATGATCAGTTCAAGCCAGGTCATGTTGTTATTATGTTATTACTCGATACTGTTCTGTACATGTTGATTGCAATGTACGTGGAGAAGATACGACCTGGCCTATATGGCGTCCCACTGCCTTGGTATTTTCCATTCACAAAGAGCTTTTGGTCACCGAATAATTCTAAAATTGCTGGTAAGTGAATATATATTCCATGTCATATATATTATATTCATCTTAATGGTAAATGTAATACTGTCTGAGAACAGTATTGGCCATCCAGGAATGAAAAATTGTTAAGTAATTAATTGGAGATTTATTTAGATGCCTACTAAATTGACTTCCAAATGTTATTATTGTCGAAATAATTACTTTATGAATGATAATTTAAAAGTTCCAGTTTCACTGGCATATGAGTTTTTTTCTAGACAAGTCTATGCAAGAATGGCTACTATTTGTTTTTTTTATTAAACAATTATCATAATGTACGTCATTAATGAGTATTTAATTTAAGTCATATCTGAGTTATAAACATAGTAACTCATTTAAATGTTAAACACCTAAAAGTTCCATGTCCGGTATTGGGTTATATTTAGATAATTCTAGAAACGGGTTATTATTTAAAGTTATTTTTAGATTATAAATTGCTAATTTAAACGACACACAAATGAAGAATGTAAATCCGTTTCGGAGATAATATTGATGAATCATAATAAACTACTTACCTATAGATAACAACACACAGCGAATTAAATTAACAGGGCGATCGAAATTAAAATTAGTATTACAGATGTAATGTATATATTAGTATCTGTTGCAATATGCGACTTCATTTCATAACTAGCTTATATCTGTGACATAGTATTGTCACACGCATGTGCGTCATACCGCTAACCCCAATTCTTCATCGAAAAAATATACCCATTGCTGAACGCGTAGGAGCTTAAAAAAATCATAAATATCATCATAATACTCTTTCTTACATAAGAATCAAATATCTTAGAAGAAACACTAAAGAAAATCTGATCAACATCTATCAAGTAGCTTCAATTTATACAGAAGATATTAACTACTGCCTACTTTCTGCTTACTTGTAAATTATATTATTGAGACACACTAATATTATAGAAACATATTTACAGCAATTAATAGAAGAGACGAAAATGACGCAGTGTATAACGATGCTCTGATAAAAGTGGTCCATGATGAGGAACCAAAGGGAGTACCTATGGGCGTTAACGTACAAGTAAGTTATTCCATACCTTTAGAAAGTCAATAATTTATTATTATTATTTACCCGCAGTGCTCAGTTACTCAATGAATTACCCAAGAGAAAATATTAAATAATCAGAATTATAAGAGTACTTTGCGAAATTGTTATAACTATTACTAGTTAAAAGTTGTATATTACTATTACTAGTTAATAAGCATTGGATGGTCATAATATTTGATTCATATGTTCAATGTGTGTTATAAATATTTACAATCAATCCTTTTAATTTTGTGTAAATACAAGGTTCAGAAGCTACAAAAATCTAGAACCGAAAACGTAAAGTTTACATAAAGCAATAAATCGACAATAATATTGATTATATGGACGCAAACTGATTTGGGTAAGGCCGCGAAAATTATTATTTTTGCCTGGAGCAAACAATATCAAAATGTCAAAATCTATTTCAAGACAAACTCAGACTTTATAAGTTTCCTGATGATTGGAATCTGCGAAGTGATTAATTCGCTAGATTTTACCAATCATAAACTGTATTGAATAAGTATCTTCTTCTATATCTATACATATATTTATATAGGTGAACGTTCGATAAAAGGTGAAAAAACAACTTAAAATTGAATATTTATCACAAAATTAAATCATGAAACAATCGAAGTTTTGTCGTTAATGCACCTCTTTGGTAGAATATGCCGTCCTTGTCCACTATTAATGAGTATTAAGTAAGCCATACTCTGACCATCATTACATAGTATAAAACAAAGTCCCCTACCGCGTCTGTCTATCTGTCTGTTCGCGATAAACTCAAAAACTACTAAACGGATTTTCATGCGGTTTTCACCAGTGGATAAAGTAATTCGTGAAGAACGTTTTGGTATATAATTTGTCAACGATTTCCTTATAATCAGGGCGGGACAACGTCCGCCGGGCCCGCTAGTGTAATATAATTTACAGAAAATATGCATAAATTAGGAGATCAAATGATTATTATTCAAATTTATGATAATATCGTCGATAAGTACAAATAACGTGTTATGTTATTCGTGGAATGCTCACTAAATAAAATGTCACCCACCGTAGACGATGAATTCATACATTAATGTGATAACAAGCAGTTTGCCTACATTATTTTTATTCGATGATAATTTATGCTCATATAAAAAGTATATTCTGATATTTATCATTCTTTTACAGAGGTTATTCCAGTATCGATTTATTTAGGCAAACGTATCAGTTTGACGGCTGTAATATGTACATATTTTAGGATTCCTAATTTATGTCGAGTCATCGAAATAATGAATAGATAAATATATAGTTCAAATGTTACTCACGAGCTTTCGCTCGCGGTTTCGCTTGTGTTAAAGTAGATTTGTTCTATCCCTCGGGAACAACACATTATGGATGAGAAATACCCTATATCATTTTCTGTAGCCCTGGTAACATGTAGGCAAAATTCCGTGACGATCAGTTAAGTAGTTAACACTTTGACTTCCACGACGTAATCACAGATTACTTTTAGGACACCACGGATGAATTGTTAACATTGTAAAAAGATCTAGCGCTTCCCTCACCAATGACCAGCGCAGCGTCAAAACAGAAACCGTGGCCGGTCATATGTGACCAACGTGGCAGTCAAAATGTTAAAGTAACTCGACACTAGCTTCTGCCCGCGACTTCGTCTGCGTGGAACTTTGGGCTAACGCTAACACGCCGCGGAAGGAAAAAAAAACCCGATTTTTAGACATTCTTCATTGTTGCTCCACTCCTATTGGTCTTAGCGTGATTATATATTGCCTATAGCCTTCCTCGATAAGTGAGCTATCTAACACTGAATGATTTTTTTAGCTCCCGAGATTAGAGCGCTCAACGAAACAAACAAACCCTCGGCTTTATAATATTAATATAGATTTTATTATAGCAGGACTGCCTTAAACTTTCAGAACCTGACGAAAACGTACAAGGGTCATAAAAAAGCTGTGGACAATTTAAATCTTCGAATATACGAAAATGAAATAACCGTATTGCTGGGACACAATGGAGCCGGAAAAACTACCACTATATCCATGCTAACGGGTATATATTGTCCCTATATTTACGCCGTGAAACTTAAAGCTGTTATGACAGTGATGATTACATTTATATTTAAGGAATGTTGCCACCAACATCTGGTTCAGCGATAATAAACGGTCACGACATTGTGACAGAGACCGAACTAGCACGCAGCTCCTTAGGTATATGTCCGCAACATAATGTTTTATTTCCGGATTTAACTGTCGCAGAACATATAGTGTTCTATTCAAGACTAAAAGGCATTCACAATAATAAAATAGATGATGAAGTGAACCATTTCGTAAAACTTCTTGAGTTGGAGGCAAAAGTGAGTATTGTAAATGAATAATATCTACGGGCAGGCCTTTTTTTTTCACTTTTTTTGGGCGCGCTATTTTTCGAAAGTTGTAAGTCCATAGTAATTTTTTACGGCCTCTAATTCAGAAACAAATCGCTGTGCGACGCGGTAATTGTTCAAGAAAGATAGATTAGATTTTGTATTTGGATAACTTAAACATATTAAAAAATCCTATTTTTTTTTGTAAAATCTACCAAGATTGTTGTTTTCAAATTCTTACATTTTTTTTAGTTGTTTATGGCAATTTTTCGGTATATTCGAAATTCCATTTAAGGGCACTGTGTACCCCCACAAAAAAGCTCTGTCTACGAGTATTCTAAAGAATCACTTTAAAGTTATTCGAATGGTATAAGTTACACAGCATGGTATTATTTATATGCTATGATTATTAAAATCCGTTTCTGCAGTAATAAAACAAAAAATCGGAAAGCAATTTAATATATACTCTAGGAACGAGTTAGTCGTTCATTTTTTTTTTTTTTTTTTTTTAATTTATTTATTAAACACTAAGCTTTAGTTCGCATCCAGTTCGTATAAAGGTGAAATACATTCAGAAGCAAATAATTTCTTTGTTCTTACTTATTCATTATGAAAATACACCAACATTCCACAAATGCTGTATTTCTCGCTATGAAATGTATTCTTTTCTAGACCAATGAGTTTTTATTTTGTGATGTTTTCATTACTTTCATCTGTCATATGAGCAAGATCACGGCAACTGGACCCCCCATTTTCCACTTGATCATAAAAATTAATCCCATGTATTTTTTAGGAGTTCATACCAAATGATAAAATGATCCCCCAAAACGATTTTAAAAAATTTCGATTTTAACAATAATTTTTTTACAATGAAAATTTTAGGTACTTTTAATTAAAAAATGGATTGTAAATCAACCGTTAAAGTTAAATTAATGGGACTTGAAGGATTTATTTTTAAAATGTTTATATTTTGATTAAATATTAATACCTAAAAATTATTTGTTTATTATCATATTGTTAATTAACTTTTAAGTTAACAAATGAAGATTTCAATGACTTCTCGGTGAAAAAATGAAGTTTTTTTTATCGGTTACATGCGTTATTTATTAAAATTTAAGATTTCAGAAAAAAAATTCACTGCTCGCGATTAGTTTAAACAATATGAATTTATTTATCACAGCGAGCCGAGTGCCAGGCGCTGTCAGAATACCGCGCCGTCGAGCGTCAGACTACGTTGCAGCTTCGATTAATTATAATTAAAAATATAATTATCAAACAAATTTTATTATTATTATTATTATCATTATCATGTTATTGTTATTATTGAACAAATTTTATTCTTGTAAAAATGTCATAAACAATGCAATGAAATCATTTTTTAATTATAATTAATCGAAGCTCCAACGTAGTCTGACGCTCGACGGCGCGGTATTCTGACAGCGACTGGCACTCGGCGCGCTGTGATATATAAATTCATATTGTTTAAACTAATCGCGAGCAGTGAAATTTTTTTCTGAAATCTTAAATTTTAATAAATAACGCATGTAACCGATAAAAAAAAACTTCATTTTTTCACCGAGAAGTCATTGAAATTTTCATTTGTTAATTTAAATGTTAATTAACAATATAATAATAAACAAATAATTTTTAGGTATTAATATTTTATCAAAATATAAACATTTTAAAAATAAATCCTTCAAGTCCCATTAATTTAACTTTAACGGTTGATTTACAATCCATTTTTTAATTAAAAGTAACTAAAATTTTCATTGTAAAAAAAATATTGTTAAAATCGAAATTTGTTAAAATCGTTTTGGGGGATCATTTTATCATGGTATGAACTCCTAAAAAAAATACATGAGATTATTTTTTATGATCAAGTGGAAAATGGGGGGTCCAGTTGACGTGATCTTGCTCATATACTTGTTTTTCTGATAAATTTAACTGAAGCATAATCTATCGATTAGGACTTTATATCGAAGTTTAAGCGTAATTGTAGCTGTGGTATGCTTAAAAATGAAGGTTGATCCACAGTATAAATATAAGAAACAGTACGGAAACTACCTACACGCGGTCGTACCGGTACACTCAACACTCGACGAGACCCCGAAGCGATTGTCGTGGTGCTTTCCATAGGGTCTTTTAAAACCTTTAGTCGATGCGCATGTTTGTTCAGTGTGCCGTTTTTGAGCGTTTGTAGGTAGTTTCCGTACTGTCTCTTATATTTATACTGTGGTTGATCGCTTTCATCGTTAATTCAACTGTGCCAATTGATTTCTTTTAGAGAGTTCATATCTGTATTTTGTTCATTGCCATTTTATGATACTATCACTATCATATTGGTGATAGAATTAGTAGTTATTAGGTTAAATCATGTGTACTAAATATACGGCCAGTTACTACCGAATGAAAGCCTACTGAAAACACCCAAAAATTTGGATATATTTTAATTCTATAATTTTTGTGACTAGCATACATATGTACTTGTCTATAATAAGTATTGTGTCGCAAATAATGAACCGATACTACTATTTTGTGTAATGGACGTCACTAGTGTTGATAATTAGGTAAAATACCGATATATACCGATACTGCACAATCGATTACACGTGTTTCGCTCCTTCACGGAGACATACTCGACGTACACTCCGGACAAATAAAATCAAACGTTTTTTGCTGCAGTGAGACGTAGTAGTGGTAAATCAATTCCAAGCAGAAGTGCGAAATAACGTGCAATATAATATATGATGATGAATTTCCGCAAAGTAACGCCTTCTTCAATCAAATAAAAATAATTATCTCATAAATTTATTAGCGGAATACGTTGTCATCACGACTGTCTGGTGGTCAGAAGCGACGTCTGTCCGTGGGCTGTGCGATGTGCGGTTCATCTCGCGTGGTGCTGCTGGACGAGCCCACGTCGGGGCTGGACCCGGCCGCGCGGCGCGCTCTCTGGGACCTACTGCAGCGGGAGAAGCGAGGTAATTCGCACTTACACACGCAAACACTTGCATCCAATGCGTTTATAGGACTACATTCATCGGTCGCGACGCCCACGTCATCATCCCTCAGCTGATACCTGCTTTACACTGAGCGTGCTTGTTTTTCTTTTTTTCTCGAATTGACTACGCTATTGACCTACCAAACAACAGCTTCACCGGACTACTAAGGCGAGTGCTTAAGGCACTCCGCCGATTTCATTTTGATAACTAGTTCAAGGGTGCACGGCACATCTCGGTTTGGGCTGTTACCTAGTTCGTGCAATTCGCGACCTAACTGAGCTAACCTAAGCTTAGCTACATATTCATACTTATATGAATTATTGAAATATACATGTGTATCACGCAGTAGTACCTCAATAACGGTTATATGTATTTTGTGTCGGATAACTAAGCGTGCTTTCCCGAACCACGCGTATTTATTTATAGTGTGCGTGCAGTCGGCACGCTCAGTGTAAAGCAGGTATCAGCAGAGGGATGACGTCGGCGTCACGAGCGATGAACGTAGTCCTATACGTTACATCAATCAACCCCCGTTGTATTCCACAGGACGTACGATGATACTCACGACGCACTTTATGGACGAGGCGGACGTGCTCGCAGATCGCATCGCTATAATGGCGGCCGGTCGCTTACAGTGTGTTGGCACGCCATATTTCCTAAAAAAACATTATGGTGTTGGATACAAACTAACTATTGTTAAAGCTGACGATTGTGACGTCGATGACGTAGCACGATTCTTTAAGGCATACGTTCCTGATATTATAGAGAATACGAATATAGGTGAGACATTAAAAATTCTCTTATTTAGATCATTTTTGAAGTGAATTTTTTTAAGGGATGGCTTTGACATTATGATCCGCTGATTTTTTGTGCGACGATAAGTGGTGGGGGTAAACACCGTGTCGGGTAAAGGGGAAGCAGCGTCTCGCTTGTCTTCGGGTATTGGAGAACAGTGAGACATACGCTCTTTTCTCTTTCTTTTTGAAGGTTTCTTCTGCCGCGTGTTACTACGCACAAATTTTAAAAATATTTCTTTACATTATTATTCTTCAAAAAAAAAACTTGTATAGTTTGTCACAGTCTCTTATTATGACTCTTAATAAATTACTTATTCCCTCAAGGACTAAATCAAAATTTACAGGTTCAGAGCTAACTTATATCCTGCCAAATGAATATGTTAACAAATTTCCGAATATGCTTCGGGATCTTGAAGACAAGAAAGACAATTTACGTATAACTAGTTATGGATTATCAGTTACTAGTTTGGAAGAAGTGTTTATGAAGTAAGTTACACTACATTACTCGTATATATTATTATCATGATTGAATTGAATTTATATTTTAGTGATGTTACAGAGCGGGAGCGGAGGATATTGTAGAAAATGCAACTAAAAGGAATAATCACGTTGGTTCGAATAGCGAAAGTGTAGTTGTTCCATTGGATACACAGAGTAACGATTCCTGTAAGTCATCGTACCTCACTTAACATATGTATGTAATTTGTTTAGAGACTAATATTAAATTTCGTTATCTTTATTTTTACAGTGGAGCCAATAGAAAATGTACGAGGAATAAGACTCCTTAGGAATCACATTAAAGCGATGTTTCTAAAATTATCTTACAACGCAATGAGAAATAAACTATCGGCTTTTATACAATTTGTGACACCCGTGATCAATATAATGCTGTCTGTAATTATATCGAGATCATGGAAATTTTTATCTCAATTACCTCCGTTGACTCTGAGCTTAGAGAGTGGATTCAGAGCAACACAAACAATTATATCATACTCGAAAAACTTGGCCAACAGCTCCTTAGATTATAAAACGATGCTTGCTTACAAGGACTACTTCAAATCTTCTCGTTATCCTGATATGAGCCTAACTGACATCGGCAATATGAATTTGGGAAAATTTTATCTAAAACTGGTATGAATCTAAGCAAAAAATTTTAATAGACGTTCACTTCTTAATCTGTTGTAACACAAACAATCGATTTGGGTAGATTTGTTAGCTTTTTTATTTCGAACTGACTACGCTATTCGCTATTGACCTGGTAAGGTCTTTACAGCTTCACCGGACTAAGGTAGATTTGTTGGTTCTATTTATTTAAAGTACATTTACTGTGTGTTAGGTTAGACGTCAGCAATATTTTTACAGGACAACCATTAGTCTTTTCTGGTTCTAAATCGATTAAAAACAGGTGCTTAACATTTGACTTAATTATCTCGAGAAAATCAAAACTAATTTTCACTCAACATCAGATGATTTACGCAAAAGACGTGATGAAAACAGCCATGATGGGCGAGTTGTTGGAAGAATTTTTGTAAGGAACGACTGTAGACGCCATTTCTACCACAAAGCAACCTGGTCCGGTTCGAAAGTGATTGACAAAATACATTGACACATGAGACATTTAACTCTGTCCCAGTAGAGCTACTTATCAGAATAGCAGTCCTAACCAAATTTGCTTATAAATATAAAAGTGATTCAACATATACTTCAAACTTAATTAACTCAGCAATTAGCGGGATTAGAGGGTGGTGACAATTGGTATTTGATAGTCCACTGATCGGTCCCAAAGTTAAGGCATCGTCCATTTTGTTTGAAACTAAACGTAGTGTAACCACTACAATAACGACTTACTAAGGAGAATTGTTCCAATAAACAACAAAAACCTGTTTCTTTACAGAGCCATGATAATCTTGCTAGGATTCGATATGAAGTACTAGTAGGTGCCACTTTTTTCCCTAAAAACATCACCGCGTGGTTCAGTAACTACGGTTACCACGATTCTGCTATCTCTCTCGGACTCGTTAACGACGCGATATTGCGCGCTCTGTCGCCGGGTAGCTCTTTAAAATTCGTCAATCATCCGTTACCTTATTCGATCGAAAACTTGGTGAGTATTCCATGGTTAAATTATGAAATTACAAATAATGAGACAATATTATTAATGGGTCAATATTTTATAGGTAAAAGTTATGGCAACGGGGAGCAGTATGGGTTTTCAGTTTGCCTTCAATATTGGATTCTGTATGGCTTTCGTTACGGCTTTCGTTGTACTTTTTGTAATCAAGGTCAGTTGAGAAACAACATGCATTTGTATATTTTACAAGTCGAATATAGTGTACATTCATCTATTCAATGTAGATATTAATTGTCAACTCTTGTAAGTAAAAAACACGGAACTATAGCCCCTCTTATAGCTTTTTACCTAATTATTGTATCCTCTCAGGTGTGGATAAAAAAATGATTTTTATATTAACGTCTTAGTTTCTCCTATTCTTGGCTAAAAATAAATCACTACATATTATAAAACAAAGTTCTCTGCCACATATATCTGTCTGTTCGGGATAAACTCAAATACTACTAAACGAATTTTAGGCTCGCTAATTTTTTTATAATTTACCGTTTCATTTTTAATATCAAATGTACAGAAGCAATAAGATTATATGCGCGTTTTCTGTACAAAAGTTTAAAATCGCTGTTTTGACCGGTTATGGTATATTTAGTGTCAAACATTGTAATATAACATATATTAAAAGATTATGAAACATATCCAGGAGCGCACTAGCGGAGCGAAGCTATTACAACGCGTGTCTGGAGTACGGCCTGCCATAATGTGGGGCACGGCCCTCCTCTGGGATTGGGTGTGGCTTTTCCTCGTGTATATCTGCATCGTAATAACTCTGGCCTGCTTCCAAGAGATCACATTATCAACTCCTGCCGAGCTAGGTAAATGCCCATATCTATGAATGAGTAATATTGGTATATTATATAATATTTTAACTGGTCATCCATTGTTGAAATTACATAATAACATACACAAAGCTTTTTCTTTGTTTTTTGTTTTTAATTGGTAAACAGTGTATTGATTTTTGTACATAGTGTGTAGACGTAAGGATTATGAAGTATGACGATTAAAGGAGACTCGGTCTTTGTTTGCGACTAGCCGATGGTATAAACAAAAAAAAAATCCATTTATTTCTTTTTTTACTGATAACACTGCTCTATATCTACTAGACAAAAAAAAAGAAAATCGATTTGACAAACAGTAGAAAAAGGTACTTAACTGTTTTGTCTTAGGCTATTTATATACCTAGTCGGGTCATGAGTCAACTGATTTTGAAAATAGAACGTTGACGCTTTCCGAAAATTACAAGGTGCGACAACATTTGGACGAGAAAGTTTACCCTAAGCCTCGTCAGAATTTGGAGTCTTTCCGAATTTCTAAACTAACCGAAGCAACGGTAAAAATAGATATGAATATGGTGCTTGCTGCTATCCACGAATGGCCGCGTCGATTAAGGGCATGTATTCAAAATAGGGGAGGGCATTTTGAATAATGCTTGCATTGTACATTTAAGTACCTTTCGCCTATACATATAATAAGAATGTAAATATAACGTGTCTGTACTTTTTAGTATTTGTGAAAAAAAATGTTGCACGTGTGTTGGAATAAGTAATAAAATACTAGAGATGTGCCGACTAGTCGGCAACTAGTCGGTTACGCCGACTATCCGGCAAGTGTCGTAGTCGGCGATTAGTCGGCCACTATTCAGCAAAAAGTGCCGACTATCCGGTTTCTTACTTTTTATGTATTTGTCAATTAAAAGTATGTAGGAGGAATTACAAAAAGCAAAAACCTTGATTGTTTATTAATATTTTTAATTTATAATCAGTCTTATACATTTTCAAACGTACAGCAAAGCAACCTTTCCATTGGTCATCAGTTTCCAAAATTACTTGTGGTGGCGCCGTTGCGTTTTCGACGTCACCGAAGCGGGGGTTTCTATGCTATATTTAAGTGGACTGTATTTGCGGGGGGTGCTATATTTGATACTCAACTATTGCAATCAGATACGACGAGGGAGACAAGAGTAGGAAGGAATTGGCACATACCTTGTGGCGTTGCAGTTTCCACGTGGCTAGCCGGCTATGTGATTGTTTTCGATGCACTCCACAGTTTCTCTCCGTCACAACACTGACGGACACTAAAGTCTAGTTTCAAAAGGTCTCGCACAACAATTATTGTTTATAATGTATGTCGGCACGCAATATATGCGGAGCGATGCGTTTATTCCTCACCCAACCAGGCGAAAATTCGAACTGTTCTTGCATGCGGCGCGTAAACGACTGGTGGCGTGTTCGACGCGCTACTGAATATAATAGAGGGTTACTGAAGCGGGGAGGGAAAGTGTCGCGAATAATGCGGGAATCTTTAAAATATATTTAAAGCGGCGCAACCAACTTGCTTGTAAAGAAAACATATCTATGACATTTATCAAATAAAATCAGTATTTTATTTATTTATTTATTTACACATTATGCGTTAAATACGCAATGGCAGACTTAATGCCTAAGGCATTCTCTGCCAGTCAACCATTAGGTGATGCAGAGATAAATGTTGGTAGGTGTAAAAGGTGAGGTTTTTATGAAACTTTTTTAAATTAACAAACAAATAACATAACATCTTCTTATTTTCAATAGGCATATATAAATATTTCTTCTTGTTTAAATAAAAGACTAGGATGTATTTAACAAACTAACTAATATCGAAATAAGACTGTGTGTACATGATGTACAACATTTTTTTTATCAAAAATTCCTAAGCTGAATACTGCTTCATAAAAACGAAAAGAAGTAACGAACTTTTATGATTTATAACCGTACAAAACAAGTCAGCTGTAAACGAAGTCTCACGGAAATCCCCGAAACCATGATCGGCTCAGTCGATTAGCCGCCCCTTTTACCACCGACTAATCGGCTCCCCGGTTAGTGAGTGAAAGTCGTAATCGGCACATCTCTATAAAATACATTTCAATCATTTTTAGAAAAGTCTGCTTGTATGTTTGTTTGAACACGCATCACTGCTAAAGTACTGCACGATAAAACCTGGCCAAAATCATAAAGCGTATCCTGCAGTAACATATAGTCTTGGTTTCATTAAAACCATCGGTTCACTCTATCAAAAGTTATTGTAATTTTAATAGCGATGCGACCTAAATACGGGAGAAAAGTACATAAGTTAATGCACTTAAGCATTGAGATGATTTTATTAGTCACTATTTTTTACATAAGGTTCCACACGAACGGGCTCGGGGGCACAGCTAGTTACATATATAACTTTTAAAAAAACATAAATAATTGTATTATTTTTTTTTTACAGAATTAATAACCCGACTAGGTATAGGTATGGAGACTATAGATTAGCCTTTGGGGTGAAAGCCACTATTATGTATCTAATTGTCATATGAAACTTGGTTTTATAGAACAACAGTTAATTTCTCAAGCGTGTTTCATTGTTTTTGTACCCTTCTATATATGTATTTGATGATCAGTTATAGTGATATAGGAAATACATATATAACTTTTAAAAAAACATAAATAATTGTATTATTTTTTTTTTACAGAATTAATAACCCGACTAGGTATAGGTATGGAGACTATAGATTAGCCTTTGGGGTGAAAGCCACTATTATGTATCTAATTGTCATATGAAACTTGGTTTTATAGAACAACAGTTAATTTCTCAAGCGTGTTTCATTGTTTTTGTACCCTTCTATATATGTATTTGATGATCAGTTATAGTGATATAGGAAATTTATCTGCTTTTAATAATTTCAGGTAGAGTACTGTTAGTTCTGTCGGTATTCTCTCTAGCAATAATACCACTGCATTATTTGGCATCGTTCTTTTTTGAAGCAGCTGCTACAGGATTTTCCAAAATGTGTTTCTTGAATATTTTTACCGGTAAATATTATTTCTTTTATACTTATTTACATTAAATGTTCATAAATTTAATTTTAACTTTTAGCTACATTTCTCAATTGTCAACTTATGCACACTAAAGCGATAACTTAAGTTATTATTTCAATTTTCAGGTTGCATGCCTTTTCTAATTACCGAGGTGTTACGTATACCAGAAGTAGGGAGTCCATTTTATGCTCATATTTTTGACTGGGTCTTCTCTCCTTTGCCGATTTACTGCATTAGCCGAAGTTTCAGGTAGTACTATTAACTAATTTAATTGTTTGAATTAACTTCTACGTTTTCTTTATTAGTATTATGAGGTTTATAATGACGTATAATTGAGTGTTTACATTTCAAAATGAACCAAGTTCAATATTAATCATTCATATAAGATGTTTGAATCTTTTAAGATTTTCAGTTTTTATAAACCGTGAATAAAGTCCAAATTTTGTTGTCCTTAAGAAATCTAGCTTTCTTTTATGATATAACAATTTTACATTTATACAATTTGAAGATGTTTAAAAAACTTATTAACGGCTGACACTTGGACTTGGCTTATTTTGAAATGTGATTACACAATTATAGACCACATAAATTATAATGCCAGCTGTACTCGCAGCTCCGCACGCGTTTTTTAAAATTATATTAAAGAAATATAAAATTATGAAACCATGTACAATTATAGAGATGCTCTTTAAAAACAATTGTAAGTATGACACGCACGCCACTTACAGTAACATATAACATATACATTAGATATATAAATACTAACAGTGTGTGAGATGAGGCTCATCATCAGCAACATATTTGGTACTTTAACCCACCATATAAACCTCAGTGCTCACACAGTATAAGGAACTAATGAAAGAATGACTTAAAGATGTTATTATAATGATATAATATGCTCATATTGTCAATAAGTAATACGTTCATTATCTAATATCTTCTTAGAAAGACCCTGGTGAGGCCGGCGTGTAAATAGCCGTGCTCACCGTGCGGTATGAGAACTTATTATGTCTGAACACGGGGATGCGTGTCAGACTAATTTTGTCTATACTCTGAGCATGTGAGAGTATGTGATCGATACGGAAGTTGTATATAGCACTTCCGCTCACCTAGTTGATGGCAAGCGGGTCGTGTATTTGCAACAGTATCGCGAAGAGAGTGGAGTGCTGCACTTATGTCAAAACACAAAGTCGCCCCCGTATCGACACAACTTATCATTATTAAACTAGATGGCGGGAAATCCGCCTCACCAGACCCTTCTATCTGCAAAATTACTATTAATAATTACAATGTTGAAATGAAAACAATGAATGAGCTGACATCTTGAAATTTTTGCATAAATATAAATCAAGATATATAACTTTACATCTGTCTAAGCAGTTTTTAATATTCGACAATTTAAATAGTGCTCATTGAACTCGATACAATATTCTTATATGTTACTATGGTTACTGAGTTATGTAGATGAAAGCGAATTAAATAAAACAAAATGGCCGCCAAAATGATTAAAAAGACAATATAATTCAAATTACATACATAGATACATATATATAAATTTCAATTATATTTATTCTTGGAGTCCAGCGTAACGCACATCTTATGCACACGTTTACAGTGAACAACATATTTTTACTAAAATTCATTCCCGATGAAGTTGCGAGTAACAGCTAGTCTAAAATAGAATAACATAAATTATTTCCCATAAGGTCAGCTATCTACCAGTGAAAGTCCCGTAAAATAGGTCAAACCGATTTGGAGATAGCAGTGCGGGCGAAGCAACGGTTAACAGCTAGTCTAAATTAAAATAGACAATATTACTTTTTATAACTCCCGCTATCTGCGGTGAAAGTCCCGTAAAAATCGTTCTAACCGTTTTGGAGATAACACTGCAGGCGAAGCCACAGTTTACAGCTAGTATAAATTAAAATTATCTAAATTTCTATTTATAAGGTCGGCAATCTTTCGATGAAAGTCCCGTGAAAATAGGTCCAACCGTTTTGGGGATAGCATCGTGGACGAAGCCGCGGTTGACAGATAGTCTAATTTAAAGTAGCCTAAGGAACCCGCTGTAATTTTTGCTATCTGCCAGTAAAATTCCCGTCAAAATCGGTCCAGCCGTTTCGGATATTACCCGGAACAAACAGACAGACAGACCGACAAAAATTTTAAAAATTACATTTTTGTTATCAGTTGCGTGTATACTGTATACTTTCACACCCAATCAGTAAAAAAATGTTATTTTGATATTACATACAGACATTTCATTTTTATTATATGTATAGGTTATCCATACATTACAATTGCATGGTGGTAGGGCTTTTTCTAAGCTCGCACGGCTAACTACCACCCTTAAGTTGAAAATCTGTCGCCAAGCACCTGTTGGTTTGTTCCGGCAGCTGCATTTAGTCTGCACAGTTCCACTAGGTTTAACTTGTTGACCATCTAAGACCAAATTTTCATTTAACAGCAGATGATATTGCAGTGGAGCGCGGAACCCTGTGAGGTATTAAAATAATAATTTGAATTTCTTCTTCAGAGACATGAGCGTTTCGTCATTTTCGATGCTTGCATGTGACGGTCTCTGCGATCAGTTGAACATCGATAATTGCACGCGTCACACGATATGTCACGAGCTCAACCTCACCGTGTGTTGCAGTAAGTGATTCTTGTGAGTGTGTGTTTTATGTAAGCACTGCTTCAATGTGATCCTTTCAACCGCATTAGATGTTTCACATATGCTATAGGGCGTTTTTTTGTCTCTTCTATAATGGGGGCACGCTAATTTTCGAAAATTATAGGGCCATATTTTTTTTTGTTTTACGACTCCCACTACAGAGACAAACTACTGTGCGACGCGGTAACTGTTCAAGAAAGATAGATTAGATATTGTATTTTGAAAACTTTGACCTATTAAAAAAAATCAAATTTTTTTTGTATAGGTTACCAAGATTGATCTTTTCCCCTTTTTTATCACGCTTTTATTAGCTTCACCTGTATGTATGTATGTAATCGACCCCTTTGAGCTCGATTTTGTCCTACTTTGAACGATCAGATTTAATTCAAACTTTGTACACCTGTCAAAGGTCGATGACAATGCAATAATCCGAAAAAAAAGTAAAAAAAATTTAACTAAAAAATCACGCTTTTTATCACGCTTTTATTAGCTTCACCTGTATGTTTGTATGTATGTTTGTTTGTAACCGACCCCTTTGAGCTCGATTTTGTCCTACTTTGAACGATCAGATTTAATTCAAACTTTGCACACCTGTCAAAGGTCGATGACAATGCAATAATCCGAAAAAAAAGTTAAAAAAACATGCGATGCGTCACTGTTAATATCAACACCTCCAGATATCAGTATTTTTATCATTTTTTTGTCACTTTTTACAAAAATATACATTTATTTCTAATGTACACTATCCTTAATCCAAATTTATTAAATTTTATTTTCTGTTTTTTAGTTGGATTTTTTATGAAAGCGTGTTTTTTTAAACTATTATTTATTTGTCAAATTATTTAATTTTTTTTCTCAGTTTCTATAGCTATTTTTCGATATTTTCAAAATTCCCTTTAAGGACACTCCGTGCCCCCACGTGCCCCCATAAAAAAACCCTGCTTATATTTAATTCAGATTTCATCAAAATTGTAACGCCTTGAAATATCAAAGTGTAACTTTGATAACTGACTAATTTAATCTAAAAACGCACCAAAACGTCCTTGACCATAGTTAAGTAAATCTCTAGTCTTGGTTAGTCATATAAACCCGTGAATATACCTACTACACATAACTTAATCGATACTGAAGTGTTCCCTGGTGTATCTTTGAAATGCAAGGTCCAATGAAACTGTATGGGATATCCTTGAAAATTTCTCTTTTCGAATAAATAAAAAAAAAATGAAATTTTGAGGTAACAAACATAAAAAATACAACCTCCTCCATTTTGAAGTCAGTTAAAAATGTACGTGAAATGTAAACCTGTAAGTGAATTCTAAAAGTGCATCATTTCAAATTTAATAGTTGCAATCGTTTTGTAATTCTTAACGAGACTGGACATCGGGCCGTTGTAAAACTTACTACACGACATCATACGATAGTTTAAATTTGTCTTTTTTTTGCCATTTTTATTGTTTTTGTGCCGAATGATCTACTATCCTACTACTGGTTTACCAACAATCGGCCAATTATTCTTGGGTAATGTGCAATGACGTATTATCGGTCGTGAAGCATTTAGACAAACTAGGCTGGTAGAGTAGCTTAGTTTTTATACCTTAGGATAGTAGACTAGCTATGAGTTCAATTTCTACAGTTCAACAATTTCTAGAGTCACTTGTTTTTTCTTTCTTATTTAATTACAAAGACTGTGTAAATAGTAGAATAATGTATCCACATTATTTTTCCATTAATACGTAAATTCCATTTTCAAATAATACATATTTATAAAAAGTTTTGAAATTATACTTCTTTTGGCGCGTTAGGGAAAAATGATGAGAGTAAATTTTAACGATGCACGCGCACACCGTCACGCAAAACCGACACCCTGAAGTTATTACGATGCGCGCGCACACCGTCACGCAAAACCGACACCCTGCAGTTATTACGATGCGCGCGCACACCGTTACGAAAAACCGACACCCTGAACTTGGCAACAGTCAACATTTTGTTTCTTTGTATTTGTTGTTTGTATTTCTTTGTATTAAAACTTTTAATGTATTAAATACCTTTTTTCTATTGTTAATTGTTAGTGTCGTTTTTTCAACAAACGTAGAATAAGGCGAAAGATAAAATTTTTGAAAAGATTTTTATCTTGTTACGCCAAAGAAGTATAACTTCTAACGCGTGTACATAAGTACACGCACACTTTTTTTTATTTTGGTGGTTATTAGGAACTTTTTGTTTGGGAATTTGTTAACACTACCGACAACGGTAGCACCTTCATCATTATAACGACGATTTACATGCAAATATGTTAACATATATTTATTTGTCTATTTTTTGTTGACTTTGGACTGCATAATATTTTTTTTAATAAGTATAAGGTAAAAAAATTATAAACTTCACTCAAAAATATAAACAGTCATTAAAATATATATTGCGTAAACCTGTATATTATTATCCATAAAATATTAGCAAAGGTTTATTATAAATTTGTACAACAATGAACCTTTATATATTTTGGTAGTTTGTGAAAAAAAAATCCATTTAGAATACGTAGATTTTTTAAGATCATAAAAATAATGACATACATATAATCTAATAATTCATCGTTTGCATTATTTTGAATACAATGCAGAATAAGTAAATTATTGCCATAATATTTTAAATTATTATAAAAAACTTACAGTTGAAGATGACCCGTACCTGCAATGGAGTGAGCCTGGTATCGGTCGATACTTGTTCATGATGGCCACAGTCGGCATCGTAGCATTCATTATTCTTCTTATTAAAGAATACGAACTTTTAAATAAGGTAATACACTAATCACACATTGAACAGCCAATTCATAAACATCTTCTTCTATCTGTATCTTCTTCTATTCTATACATATAATAAAAATGGAGTGTTTGTATGTAATATCAAAATATTTTTTTTTACTGATTAGGTATGAAAGTATACACGCTTCTGATAACAAAAATGCAATTTTTAAAATTTTTGTCGGTCTGTCTGTCTGTCTGTTTGTTCCGAGTAATCTCCGAAACCGCTGGACCGATTTTGACGGGAATTTCACTGGCTATAGCTAAATTTACAGCGGGTTACTTAGGCTACTTTAAATTACACTAGCTGTTAACCGCAGCTTCACCCGCAATGCTATCTCCAAAACAGTTGGACAGATTTTCACGAAACTTTCATTGACAGATATCTATCTTTATAAAAAGTAATTAAAGTAATTTTAATTTACACTAGCTGTTAACCGTGGCTTCGCCCGCAGTGCTATCTCCAAAACGGTTCGACCGATCTTCACGAGACTTTCACTGGCAGATAGCAGACCTTATAAAAAGTAATTCAAGCAATTTTAGTTTATAATTGCTGTTAAGCGTGGCTTTGCCCGCAGTGCTATCTCCGATACTGTTCAACTGATTTTTACGGGACTTTCACCAACAGATAGCGGACATTATAAAAAGTAATTTAGTCTATTATAATTTATATTATTACTATTATATTAACCGTGGTTTCGCCCGCTGTGCTATCACCAAAATGGTTAGACCGATTTTCACGGAACTTTCACTGGTAGATAGCGATCCTTATAAAAAGTAATTGAGGTTATTTTATTTTCGACTAGCTGTTACCCCCGACTTTGTCTGCATGAAATTTAGCAAGATTTCAAGTCATTCTTTATTTTTTATTAAAGAAATAATTATCAGCTTATTGTTTACAATTCTATATTATAATTATTAATAACTTTAATGATATAGAGGTCTTCCTAATAAGATTTTAGATTATAAACGTATTACGTAAAGAATTTCATAATACAATTTCTTGCGGAACAGACAAGCGTTTATTTTTGGTATAGTCACAAAATCTTAATTATAATTGCAATGTATATTAAATGTAATGTAAATGTAAATCTTTATAATAATATTTTAAGTTATTGTTTCATTAGTGCCTTATACAGTGTAAGTGAGCACTGGGGTAGTTATATTGTGGGTTAAGGTTCCAAATATGTTGCTGATGACAAACCTCATTTGACACACAGTTAGTGTTTATATATCTAATGTACACGTTACATTTTACTGTTAGTGGCGTGCGTGTCGTACTTACAATTGTTTTTAAAGAGCACTTCTATAGTTGTACATAATCTCACAATTTTATAATTCTTTAATACGATTTTGAAAAACGCGTGTGGAGCTGCGGGTACAGCTAGTTATCTCAATAATCTTTAACGTAATTTCTCAACTTTTTTCTGTTTTATACCAAATATATAAGCATTGCTTTAAAAAAATAATTTTTATTGAATACACGATGTGCTGATACATTTGTCAAATGCCTTGAAACTTTGTACAGTAATGTGATCAGATTTCTATAATTTACTGTGATTGGTTAGAAGTACCTTCTTATTACATACGAATGGATGTCCGCAACTACGTTCCCGTGATTATATCTTTGTAACGAACGTTAGAAATTTTCTTAGAACCGTCTTCTTCTTTTTACAATTATCCCACCAAAGTAGGGTCGGTACAACATGTTTTCCTTTTCCACTATCCTCTGTCAAATGTCATCTTGGCATTCACACACATATCATTTTTCACACAATGCATCCATACCTTTTTAATCTTCCTTTACTCCTATATCCGTTTATCTTCATACTTAAAATTTTTCTACTTACATGACTTTCACTTTTGTCATAATATGCCCGTTCTATGCTAGCCTATTCCTCCTCAACTATTCTGTCACTGGTGCTATTTTCAAACTTTCTCTGATATACTAAATTATTCTTAGTCTTATCCATTCTACTTACACCACACATCGATTTTAACATACGCATCTCTGCCACATGTAATCCCCAGTTAAATTTCATTTTGTATAAATAAATATTGTAATAGAACAGTATCTTAAATAAATTATCATTTTCTAGGTGCTTTATTCTCCCCGGCCGCAACCCGTACCATCGATTCCAGAGAATGAGGATAGCGACGTTGCCGCAGAGAGATATGCCGTCGCACAATTCACCCGCACGGAGGAGCAACTCCAAAGCCTCGTATGCAAGGACCTGACGAAGTACTACAAGCGGTTCCTCGCCGTCAGCAGAGTCTCGTTCGGTCGGTGGTAGCTGTGTGTCATGTGTGTTGGTGTGTGTCAGTGTGTGCCGGTGTGTATCGGTCCTGGGTATAGAGGGTGTCGTTGTGTTGTTGTATCGATGCGCAAGGGCGAGAGCTTCGGGTTGTTCGGCGTGAACGGCGCCGGCAAGACGAGCACGTTCCGCATGGTGACGGGCGACGCGCGCATCTCCAGCGGGGACGCGCTCTTGTTTGTCGCGTGTGTGTGTCGGTGTGTATGGCGATGTGTGTCAGTGTGTGTCGGTCCTGGGTATAGAGGGTGTCGTTGTGTTGTTGTAGCGGTGCGCAAGGGCGAGTGCTTCGGGTTGCTCGGCGTGAACGGCGCCGGCAAGACGAGCACGTTCCGCATGGTGACGGGCGACGCGCGTATCTCCAGCGGGGACGTGCTCGTGTGTGTCGCGTGTGTGTGTCGGTGTGTGTCAGTGTATGCCGATGTGTGTGTAGGTCCAGGGTATAGAGGGCGTCGTTGTGTTGTTGTAGCGGTGCGTAAGGGCGAGTGCTTCGGGTTGCTCGGCGTGAACGGCGCCGGCAAGACGAGCACGTTCCGCATGGTGACGGGCGACGCGCGCATCTCCAGCGGGGACGCACTCGTGCACGGACACTCCATCAAGACGCACGTGCGACAAGTGCACCAGCTCATCGGTCAGTGACGTACACGTAGAACAACCTAGAAAGATTATGGTTAACTGAAACCCTCGCCAATCTTTTTGACCGATCTGAATATAGCTGTAAGTTTGAACTTGCGCATAATATATATGAAGAGTTTAATACAAAACAAAGTTCAAATATTATTATTGTTTTTAGCTATATTTTGAGCAAACAAACTTCTAATAGATTATTACTGCTATTGACGAATGATATTACAAGTTTCATGCGATCTTTCAATGTTCTAAGAAAATGGTGGCCCTCTTGTTGGAACTTTTGAGGGAGTTTTTGTAACAAGCCAAAATCCATGCTCCGTGGTATTATTTCATATTCACTTCACTTTGCACAATAACTAAAGTATATTACGTAAAACACGACCAATATTACAAAATATAGAAGCAAATAACACAGGTTTATGAATAAAGTATAAAATCCATTGCATGACATTCCAAGATCTCGTCAAAAACCTTAAAATATTATTATAGGAATATAAAAATGACATTTTAACTTGTTTCGATATTACGCATCTAATATAATACGTAATTATACCTACGCTTGTGTTCTGGGCAATTATACTTAGAGCGATCAAAAAAATTTGCGAGGACTGTAGATTACCCTAGAAGGATTTTATTTATACCAGGTGAATGTTTAAAGGGGCCCCCACCTTTTATCGTGGGATAATTAATGGTCATCTTTAACATATAAAATAATAATATCAAAACAAATACTCATTAACAATAAAGAAAACCTTAGTTAAAGTTTGTTCTAAAACTTTTGAAAGTATGAGAACGATACTTTTAAACGTAAAAAATCACACCTCGCTTCAATGGGTGCTTTTCAAGGTTAATCATTACGTAAATGCTTATTGTGGGAACGCCGCACGGTCGAACAAAGGGAAGTGGGGCGCGGCCTGGAGTACGCGACATGGCGTGATTCATTTATTACACCAATTCGTTTTTGCGTAAATCACTTGACGTTGAGTGTACAACAGTATTGCGTTTCTGAAGATAATTAGGTCAACTGTTAAGCACCTATTTTTAAATTGATTTATAACGAGAAGCAAGTAATGAGTAATCTGTGAGAGTATTGCAACTATTTAACCAGTCATGCTGTATATAAGGTTTTATGGTTAACTACAGTGTGATTCTTTGTCGACAGGATACTGCCCACAGTTCGACGCGTTATTCGAAAACCTAACTCCACGTGAGACTCTACGTATTTTTTGCCTGTTACGTGGTATTCCAGTTCAAGTAGGAGATGCACGCGCACTTCGACTTGCCACCGCGCTTGGATTCCTCAAACATTACGACAAAAAGGTGAACAATACTAGCATAATCACTTAGTGCGTTTTAATTATATATATTATAACTAGCTATAACCACAGCTCCGCACGCGTTTTTTAAAATTGATTCAGAGAAATATAAAATTGTGAAACCATATACAATTGTAGAATTGCTTTCTAAAAACAATTGTAAGTACGACATGCTGGCCACTTACAACATGTAACTTACACATTAGATATATAAATACTAACAGTGTGTCAAATAAGGTTTATCATCAGCAACGAATTAGGAACCTTAACCCACCATATTACTACCTCAATGGTCACTTACACTGGGAAGGAACTAATTAAACAATGAATTAAAGATATTATGATGATATACTATGCCCATATTGTCAATAAGTAATACGTTTATGGTGCAATATATTTTTAGAATTCAAAATTACTATTAATAATTATATTGTATACAATGAATGAGCTGACGTCTTGAAATCTTGCATAAATATAAATCAAGATATAGAACTTTCTATCTGTCTGAGCAGTTTTTAATATTCGACAATTTAAACTCGATACTTTGAACTACTCTTTGAACTCGATACAATATTCTTATATGTTACTATGGTTCCTGAGTTATGTAGTCGAAAGCGCAGCCAATAAAACAATATGACCGCCAAAATGACCAAAAAGACAATATAATTCAAATTACATGCATAGATACAGATATTTGAATTTCAATTATATTTATTCTTGGAGTCCAGTACAACGCACATGTTTAGAGTGAACAACATATTTTTGTTAAATCTCATGCGGACGAAGTCATGGTTAACAGCTAGTAAAATAGACTAAATTACTTTTTATAATGTAAGCTATCTGCCGGGGAAAGTCCCGTAAAAATTGGTCGAACCGTTTAGGAGATAGCACTGCGGGCGAAACCATGGTTAACGGCTAGTATAAATTAAAATTACCTAAATCACATTTGATAAGGTTAGCTATCTGCCAGCGAAAGGTCCGTGGAAATCGGTTCAACCGTTTTGGAGATAGCACTGCAGACGAAGCCGCGGTTAACAGCTAGTCTAAATTAGAGTAGCCTAAGTAACCCGCTGTAATTTTAACTGCCTCCCAGTGAAATTCCCGATAAAATCGTTCCGGCCGTTTCGGAGATTACCCGGAACAAACAAACAGACAGACAGACCGACAAAATTTAAAAAAAATGCGTTTTTGTTATCAGTATCGTGTATACTTTCATACCCAATCAGTAAAAAAATGTTATTTTGATATTACATACAGACATTTCATTTTTATTATATGTATAGATTATCCATACATTACATGGGGGTAGGGTTTTTTCTAATGTGGCACAGGACTTTGTTTTATAATATATAGTGACTAGTTGGTACCCACGACGATTATTAACTTAATAATACATTTTATATACAGAGGAAAATTATATAAACATCACATCGCTTGCCCCATTTCTCTACAGCAAAAAAATACAACACTGATCGCGTAGTGTTTATAAAAATCGCAGTTTATCATGATTGTATTATATTAAATGAAGATATCATGATATATTTTTTAAATAAGGACCCAGTAGCTAAGAAATAAAATAATATTTGTTATCAAAATATATCCAGTACTTTTTGAGTGATACAAGTACAACATCTAAATTTTAATTATATAGATAAATAATTATGATAACCATAAAGTATTTTCTATAGGTTCATGAATGTAGCGGTGGAACAAAAAGAAAAATAAGTACTGCAGTAGCGTTACTTGGAGATTCGCCATTAATATTCCTCGATGAGCCTACAACAGGTACAAATCCTTTAGTGTGAGATATATAACAATTCCTTTGCTTATACCAATACCTACCTGCTATTCTTAACAAGCATTGTTTATACAGGAATGGACCCAGCTTCAAAACGTCTAGTGTGGTCTGCAATAAGTGAAGCCGCAGTATCGGGTCGTAGCTTAGTTCTAACGTCTCATAGTATGGAGGAGTGCGAGGCGCTTTGTTCTAGACTCACAATAATGGTCAATGGCACATTATGTTGTTTGGGCTCCTTACAGCATCTCAAGAGTAAATTTTCACAAGGTAAATTAAATCTTATTTTGAGTAGGTAAAAGTAAACTTTGAGGTAAGAAAATATTATCACCACACTAATTCTATATTTCAGCGTTTACGTACTAGCGTCGCGTCGTAGTGCCGCGTACTAGCGTCGCGTAGTAGGGTCACGTAGGAGGGCCGCGTACTAGGGCTTATACTAATGTCATATAGTAGCGCCGCGTACTAGTGCTCATACTAATGGTATATAGTAGCGCCGCGTACTAGCGTCGCGTAGTAGCGCCGCGTACTAGCGTCGCGTCGTAGCCGTCAATTTTACTTTATTTATATATAGATAAAAAAAAGTTGTATATATGTACAACTTATTAATTTAATTTAATTTAATTTTCCATCTTAAAAGTCTTCGATCTGAAATTTCAAAGTTCACACAGTCCTGATAGATGATTTGTTTTATTTTTTATTTTTAATAATGATAATTTAATGTGATCCATTAAATTATAAAGGAATAATAACGTTTACATTACTTTTCACAGGATATACACTAGTTGTAAAATGCAAACAAGGCCCAGACAGAGATACCGACATAGCTAATATAAATATGTATATTCTTGAACATTTTAACGAAGCAAAACTGATGTAAGTATTCATTTTTGAAGTATTATTAAAAATGTGATTTTATGTTTATTACGGATCGATTTTGAAAGTTAGGCTTTGGCAAATAAAGTTCATTGAAAATAAGAGGTATATATATATATAAATTGACGCCATTATAGAAAACGGTAGAATTCAAATCAGTAGGTAATTGAATATCACAAATGTTGCTGCCACATATAATAATTTTCTCGTCTCTTACTGTATCTCGTCACTAGGTGATGCTGTAGCATCTGTATTGGTCAATCGTACCTAAGCCAAGGGTGTAGCTAGTTCACACACCAGATCAAACCAAATAAACTATACATATAAAGAGTGGCCAAAAGGTATAAGTGCTATCATGTGAACATAATTACGCTTAAAAATAAATTCTGGTTTTCTACATGGTAGTTTTACATTAATAGTTATAGACTGTAACCTTAAGACAGTTTAGTTCGAATATGGGTTTCTGTTATCTTCGAAAGATTTTGTTAATTTAAACAGTTCAATTGATATTACGATCCAGTCCATTTCCTAACTAATATTTTAAATGCGAATGCCAGTTTATTTGTTTGTTACGCTTTCACGCTTTAACTTCTGAACCGATCATTATAAAATTTTATATATACGTTATCAGGGTAATAGAAAAAAATATTAAATAATGCGAGCGAAGCCGCGAATGAAAGAAAGAGCTCAATAAGTTTAGTGGGTAACATGTCTTTGTTAAAAAATATATAGTTAAAAACTAGCGGACCCGGCGGACGTTATCCCGCACTGATATTAAAAACCTTAACAAATTATATACCTAAATCATCCCTATGAATCACTTTATCTACTGATAAAAACCGCATGAAAATCCTTTCAGTAGTTTTTGAGTTTATCGCGAACAAACAGACAGACGTGGTAGAGGACTTTGTTTTATAATATGAAATTATATACAATATTCAAATCTGTATGGCAGGGAATCCTACCTGGGTGTTAGTTCTTACTATCTGAACGATACGGACCTGCCCTGGTGGCGTGTCTTCTATTCAATGGAAGAGGCACGTAAACTATTCCCGATCGAGGACTACTCCGTCTCACAGACAACCCTCGAACAGGTGTTCCTCAGATTCACAAAACTACAGGGGAGTAATCAAGCTGATTAGTACATTCATTTTAACCTTTACTCTAATTAACCGCCTTAACGAATCTCAATATGCGAATACTACTCACCTCCTCTTTCGAATATTTACCAACACTGACACAATTATAAACATATACTTTTTTATGCAATTTATCACTAAGTCAAAAGACGCGCAGGGGATTAATTGCATATAATTTTTGTATTTTTCTATATAATTAGGTCAAATATTAAGCAGCTATTTTTTTAAATGAGTGATAGAATCGAGTGCATATTATCCTCCATAAATATTGCTACTGTCTAAACTTTCACCTGGTATATATCCACTATCACGTAATATTCATACAGGAGTAAGCAAAAATATTTACTGTCGTTATTTTGTAATGAACGGTAGAACAACATTCATGCTAGTTCAGAACCTTTCCTACTTTTCTCATAGTGATATTACCTTTCTATTTTTTACCTTTTCCATCCTCGTAGACCAGCAATGAATAGACAAGACTAGAAGCAACAATGCGTAACGTAAAAAAATATGCTAAGCAATACAGCCCAATCACAAATTAAAATAAATTATTATTTTTTCTGTTCTTTTGCGGAATTTAGTCGCGTTCTTATTTAATACAATTAAAATGTAAGAGGTTTTGAACTCTGCCTGTGATATATATTTTTATGTATATTCTGCTATAACTTTAGCTTATCAATTTTGCAGAGTTCTGTATATTAATTTGTTTGCACTATTTTCTTTGGTTCAAACTATGTATTGAGCCCAAATGCGCGTGAAACAAATGACATCTACATCTCCAATTAATCATTTATTTTATTTATATACCTCTGATATGTACTCAACTACTAACATTGTTTATATATTTAAATGTTGTTATAGTATTTTCCTGTGATAATCTCCTTCAGGTTTATATAGAATCTCTGATTATAGATAAAGATATGACATGGAACCATCGACAGTAAAGAGCACATTATTTGCTTACATGAATACATTGTAGGAAATATTTTATTGAGATACATGAGGATTTATTATATTGTATTGTGACAACACAACTACAAAATTGAATAAAAAGTACACATTTACAAAAATTACAGATCAATTTTAGAAAACTTTGTTAAACTTTCTTTGTAAGTAGGCAAATACACTAATATGTATTAAAATTAATTATAATGATATTACATTAGAACGTGATTGTAAATGTCCATCATAAGAAAAGATTAAGGAGAAGGAAATGAATATTTTTTTTTATAACTCATGACAGATGTTATTTTTGAAATCTTAAAGTCCATTTCTAATGAGTTACAGTAATTTGAATAATACAAACACCTTTTCTCCAAATTTATAATCATACATTGAATGGATTATAACTTTTTAAGTTAACGTAAAAAAAGTAATTTTGCGTATAAAATGATATCACAAAAATCTGTTTTTTTTAATGGTATAAGTTCACTCTTAATAATTATAATTAAAATGTTTTATTACAATAATAGTTGAACTGAAAAAAAAACAAAAATTCTCTTGTCAAATGAAGGCCTGTCGTCCTCCCAAATTCTTTTATCATAATGTATATTTATGGTACAAGTCAACATATATTTATACGATATTTACGAACACTATTTTGATCTAATATTATTACAACGCGGTTCACTATAGCATATTACTTTTTATGTAACTTAAAAACTATAATTATAAATCCTTGATCAACTAAATTCCTTTGTAAAGTATGGACTTGCCGATGATCTGCGTTAATGTAGTTAGTTAATTTTAAGAGGATGTATATTTAAAATATACATAGCAAACACGAAGTATTTTACTAATATTATTTTAATTTCTTATACTTACTACCACGATGAGTAATTGAATTATTCTTTAAGAATATAAGTTATCAAGAATCTCCTATAAATGTTGGGTACAAATTGTAGAAACATACTCGTATTGTCTTAACTGTGGTTTTATATTTATTGAATAATTTTATTTGAATATTATACATTTAATGTGATAATTCCTTGCCAGTTGTTTTTAATCATGGTAAGTATTCTGTTGTAGGCAATAAATGTTTCATCTAATATTATTTTATTGTCTAATACGTGTAACGTATATTGTACATCCATCTACGTATTTTAATGTTTTAATCACTTAGCAATATATTATATAATCAACATAAAAGTAACTTTGATGTGTACTCAGTGTAAAGAGCTATGATAAGTTCGTCCAATGAATGAATCTTTATGAGATCAGTGATACGCGTACCAGAATTACTTTACATTAGTTGTTGCCTTAAGCTTTGTAAAGCAAATCTCGGTGGAGGGTTCTAGATCAGTATAAGTTATTATCAGGGCTTTTTTGTGCGGGCACGCACTGTCCTTAAAGGGAATTTCGAAAAACTTAAAAAAAGTAAAGAGTTTAAAAAAAAATTGAAAAAGACATCTTGGTAACCTTTATAAAAAAAAACGATTTTGTTTAATAGATCAAAATTATCCAAATACAAAATCGAATCTATCTTTCTTGAACAGTTATCGTGTCGCACAGTGGTTTGTCTCTGTTATAGAGGTCGTAAAAAATATTATGCATTTACAATTGTCGAAATTAGCGTGCCCCAAAAAAGAAGTAACAAAAAAGGCCTGGTTATTATTAATTTGCAGGGTTTTATTCAATATATGTATTAAGTTGTGTGTCTGTAAATGAACTATAAGGTAGTTTCGACTTAATTATCAGTACTTACTGTTTGTTTTGTTTATTTATGTTATGTAGGTATTACGAACATCGTATTTGTTTTTTTTTTATTTATGTTATGTAGGTATTACGAACAACGTATTCGCTCGCTATTTACAAATACGAAAACAATTTTTTATACTCACTATGCAGTGTTATACAAGAGGTTTTTTTTAATCATAAATTATGTAAAAAGAAAATTAACAGAACAGTTTATCGTAATGTTTCGTAGGCACAACTATTATAATTAATAATTTATTCACAACCGTTTTATTGCTATCGACTTGCTTCAATGGACCGAAATGTTAACCTTATTTGATACTTGTATAAAACTTTGTACATATTAGTACAGATGTAATATACAAGAAAGATATATTATCTATTCGGGCCACGCCGTATATAAATGATGGTGTATGTAAGTATGAAAAAAGTATAAACTGAAGCTCTTAAAACGCGTCGTTATAGTATATTGTCTATAGAAATATACTTCATACAAAGTATTTATGTGTTATATGTCGCCGGCTGTTGCATACATAATAATCGGTACATGCTTATTACATATGTATAAAAAATATTAGTTTACTATATTTATTAATTTATCTATACATTTGGTGTACCCGTTTGGTTTATTTAAACAAGTTGCGGGCACCAATCAATGTATAGTCCGAAAAAAAATTATTCGTAAATGTATGGTAAAGTGTAAAAAATTTCATAAAATTTAAACTTTAAATTATTATTTATCATATCAGATAAAACAGAAAATAAGTGTACACTTGTTACATTTTCGAAAGAAGAAAAGAATACATAGGTACTCTAAGAAATTGTAATCTGACACTGACGAAAGAGCTGTAAGATGATGGGAAAAAAGTTCATACTCTATGACCTCATTTATGTAAAACTACCTATACTTCAATTACCAATCTGGGCTCGTAAGTATTGTACAATGGATCTTACCAGTGTCGGCGATGCAATGTTAGTAATAAGATAACCTTTTTTTTTATACGTTATAAGCGGCAAACGAACATTCGGGTCGCCTTATGGTAAGTGATCACCGCCGTCCAGAGACACTAGAACCACCAGGGGAGTCGTAAATGCGTTGCAGGCCTTTTAGGAGGTGGACCTCCGGCGCTCTCACTGACCGAACGAAATGCAACAATGCAAGCACTGTTACTTGACGTCGGTGTTTCTGTAGGTCGGGGGGTAGTACCCCGGGCGAACCGACCCATTCATGCTGAAGCCAGTAATAGCTTCAGCGTTGCTCTACCACTACGATAACCTTGTTTTACCGCTAGCAAATATATTCAATTATTTTATTATTGTTTACACTCTATTGAGCATAGTTTATAAATGGCACCGCAAAGGTGAAAAAGTCATTCGGCCTCTTACATTTTCTCGATATTATGAACTTATATATTTTAATATTATTAACTCGATATGTGAAAATTTAATTGGTTGGAAGATATATAAAAAAAATGACAATAGGCGACAACTGACCAAATACATTTTTGCAATATATGTGAGACTAACAGACAAATTTTATTACCTGTACTGGTATGGGCACACTGTTGTTAAAACAGCAAACTTTGTATTAGTGAATAGTATTATTTGTATACTAAATAACAAGAAACTCAGTAACTATGTACTTGTAATTAATTACACTTTTTCTAATTCTCACCTTCACTATTTATGTATGTACTTTAATAATTCATCAGACTTTTGTAATGTATATTGTGTACATTCTGTGATGTTATTTTGTTATTGATTTCGTGTAACTTATGGTAAACAGCTTGCATAAAATAAATTACCGAATCTTATACTTGTTTATATTGACATTTGACTTTTTAAGTATTTCATCAAGCAATCAATTCGTATGTCAAGATATTTTTTGAATTTGTACAATTGCATAGCAAATACTCATTCTTTTTCTTTCTAATAAGTATTGTAATTTCACGAGATATCCAGACATTATAATATTTGTTTAACCCGAAAATAGAATACCGTTACAATTTACACATTGTGATTTTGTTCTTTATTTTTCCTTTTAAACTGATGGGTATAAATGGAATCTATGAAAAAAATATATAATGTAAGGGTTTTTAATCTATTTTATACATATATTTTCAGTATACTGATGCTGAAAATAAATGAACATGAATTCCATACTTTGTTTAAAAATGTTGAAACCTCGATAAATAAATAAACATAAATCTATAAATAAATAAATAGACCCTTTTTATGTTTGAGAGGCATGTATGTCTATTTTGAACGCTTGAATCGACATTTTATATATCTACATATTATTAATACATTCACAGCAACTACAGGGTTAAAAGCCGCTATTATTTTTATTGGTTCTTACAAATGAATGTACGAACGACGCTTTTTATGTTGCAAAACATATTTGGCAAATTTGTATTTTACAATTATTTCTATAAATATATAGTTATTTTAACATAATCCACATGTTTTCATTCTTCTTATTTTTCGGAATCTCTACTATGTACAAGAATAACAAATAATATTTGATGCACTCATTTGATTTACAAAGGTACATTACCTCACCACAATTATAAGAAATTCTTAGTGAAAAGTAGATAATGCAATGATTTACATACTTAATCACTTTTTGTATTGTTTTACTGTGATCATATTGTTCATACAATATTTATGTTATTGTTGTATTGTGATATGTATAGCTTAATAATAATTTCAAAAGTATAATTCTTGTTACTACATACATGTGTATACACATTTATTATATATAATATATTTGTGTATTTTGCATGATCGGTATAAGTAATGTGCTGTATGTATAATAAAAGTATAACTATTATAGGTTTGTTTTATTTTCCATAGATCTGATGCGACTGTGATGAAATGAGTAGTAAATAAAAATATTCATTGTTTCGTACATTCTCTACGGACACAGGTCTAAAAAACGTAGGTAATCTTCAATGGCGGCGTCGTAAAATTCCTATAGCTAATGCCTCATAATATTGTAAAGATATTTTCACAAAAAGGTTAAAAATATACTCCAAAATAACCCTGCATACGTTACCATTTAATAAATAACTGTAGACATTTACAAAATATGTTATTTATTATGGTAAATTTAACATTGTGCCATCAATCATCATTACGATGCTGCTTGTGACTTTTTAGATTGTAAAAGTATTCCTCGAAACGTCATATGACCTTAGCACAGTGCTGTTTCACGTCTGTCATAGTTATCTATAGTCTCAATGTCAAATAACAGTATTAATACCACGCCCGCTGTATTGATAAACATATACCAGAAGTTTTTTATTCATCCTGCAGTTATATGACACAATACGCGATTTATCAAATAACGTTGTTAGGTACAAATAACGTTATTTAAATTCAATTATATAATTTTACTAGCGAGCCCAGCAGACGTTGTCCCGCCCTGATTATAAAAAAAATCCGGGACAAATTATATACCAAAACGTTCCTCGTGAATCACTTTATCCACTGGTGAAAACCGCATAAAGATCCGTTCAGTAGTTTTTGAGTTTATCGCGAACAGACAGACGCGGTAGAGGACTTTGTTTTATACTATGTAATGATGTATGACAGACATACGTTATTTTTACTATGAATTGGTAAAAACCATGAAGACCTGCATTTATAAATAATTATACATATTTATTTGTCGTCGTCTGGAAACACCAACGGAAATTTTGGATTGAGGATGAATTGTGATTACTCTTAAGTTATATACTTGAATCTAGGAAGTTGTGTTGTTAGTTGAGATATTTTCTTTATTGAGTAAATTCAATATATTACAGTACATATTGTATACATAATTATATAGTTACATACTGTATATCTATATTATAGTCTATATAGAATGGGTAGTATCCGGTGAAACTGTTAAGGCCTTGGCCAATAGCTTAGTCAGTTCGAAAAAAAAAAAACAATACAGAACAATGTGATGAGACACCAGTTTCCTACTTAATATTTTAAAAATATATTGATACTTATATTATGATATTTATAATGTCATGTCTATTTGAAGTTATATAAATTTATATCATACACATTTAATTCTTCAGTTATCTAATAAAAATAAAATTACTATGGTCATTACTTCTGTTAAAAAATGCTTTATTGAGCGATTTACGATAAGGTCCAATGGTAAACTACAGTTTAATTACAATAATTGGCTTGTAATTGTTATTTACCAACTTTTGGTTTGAATTTACGACCAAAAAGGACTATTGACGTAATGAAATAATAAAAATATGGATATATAAATGGATTCTTCAAATTATTGTGGGTTAGAAACTTTGTATAATTTTATAACGATATTTCTAGTATCATGTAATTTTTAAAGGAAAATATTATATTTAGCATGTGACGTAAAACTAAAAAGTACCTACTCATTAAAATTTTGTATAAAATGTCGCATCAACATTAGATCTTTTATAACTATTTATGTGTTCACTTTCATTTAAGCAACTGTAATTTCTTGTTCGTTATAACGAAGAAAATCGCGTCCTAAAAATGAAGCAATAGCATATAACGTGTTAAATGGAAATCGCACGTTCTCCCATCCTTAGTAATGTTGATGATTATATGTAAAGAAGCATCATTTATGTCGTAGATACGTTAAATGCTCTTTAGTCTGACACCGAAGGTTGAAAATAGATTACTAATGTTTGAATATATAACAATTCCTGATACTGGTAAAGAATTAATCATAAATAATGTTTGGCATGATTTGACATAACTCTGAGGCCCCAGCTTGTGTTAGGCATTCCAGCTGGGAGTAATCTGTGTGGATAAGGTTCTGCATAGATAATGTGATAATTAGTACTGTTCTGGAATCACTATGACACTGGAAGTACGACTATGATCTTAGTTATCTAATAGGTACAACCGTGTCCATAATTTAGTTATTTGACACTAATTATTATTTGAACAATATCAGCAAGTTTATTAATTATGACCTATTAAAAGTATATTAAAATGTGTGAACTCATAATTTATAAAAGTTGTAATTAATCGATAATAATAGACTGCCATCCAAAAATTTATTGGTAAGTAAGTGCTTTATCAGTTTTTATTTTTTAATTATTATTTATGACAATGGAAATGGTGTTTGCAGCCCTCGTCAATCTTATTGGCCGGTCTGAATATGGTCATGATTTTAAACGAAACAAATTTAAGTTGTTATACGTATAATATAATAAGTATTTATACCTAAATTTGTGTTTTTGCATCCATATTCAGAGTGGTCAAACTAATTAGCGAGGACCGTACTAATGTCAAAATACGTCGAGTCACGGCTAATCTATTTCTATACATATTATAAAAATGAAGTGTCTGTATGTCAAAATATTTTTTTTTACTGATTGGGTACGAAAGTATATACGCTACTGATAACAAAAATGCAATTTTTAAAATTTTTGTCGGTCTGTCTGTCTGTTTGTTCCGGGTAATCTCCGAAACGGCTGGACCGATTTTGACGGGAACTTTACTGGCAGATAACTGAAAGTACAGCGGGTTACTTAGGCTACTCTAAATTAGACTAGCTATAAAGCGCGGCTTCGTCTGTAATACTATCTCCAAAACGGTTGAACCGATATTCATGGAACTTTTACCAGCAGATAGCGGACATCATAGCAAGTAATTTAGTCTATTTTAATTTAGACTAGCTGTTTACCGCGGCTTCGCCCGCAGTGCTATCTCCAAAACAGTTCAACCGATCTTCACGAAACTTTTAGTGGCAGATAGCTGACCTTATAAGAAGTAATTAAATTTATTTTGATTTAGACTACCTGTTAACCGTGGCTTCGCCCGCTGTGCTATCAACAAAACGGTTAGACCGATTTTCACGGGACTTTCACTGGTAGATAGTGAACCTTATAAAAAATAATTGAGGTTATTCTATTTTAGACTAGCTGTTACCCGAACTTTGTCTGCATGACACTTAGCAAGATATCAACTCATTCTTTATTTTTAATATTAGAAATAATTATCAGCTTATTGCTTACAATTCGACATTATAAATATTAATAACTTTAATGATATAAAGATCTTCCTAATAAGACCTTAGATTATAAACGTATTACGTAAAGAGATCCATAATACAATTTCTTACGGAACAGACATGCGTTTATTTTTTGGATAGTCACAAACTCTTAATTATAATAATGGCAATGTATATTAAATGTAATGTAAATGTAAATCTTTATAATAATATTTTAAGTTATTGTTTCATTAGTTCCTTATACAGTGTAAGTGAGCACTGAGATAGTTATATGGTGGGTTAAGGTTCCAAATATGTTACTGATGACAAACCTCATTTAACACGCTGTTAGTATTTATATATGTAATGTACACGTTACATGTTACTGTAAGTGGCGTGCCTGTCGTACTTACAATTGTTTTTAAAGAGCATTTCTATAATTGTGCATAGTCTCACAAGTTTGTAAATCTTTAATACGATTTAAAAAAATGCGTGCGTAGCTGCGGGTACAGCTAGTTTAGAAATAAGGTCAGTGTCAGCGAAAGTAATTTTTTTATGTGGTTGTTAGTCATGTTCCGTAGGACGTAGAATCTTATTTTCTAAAAATATTCTTTACAATATTAAGCATGAAGGATGAGGACAACAACAAAAGAATTCATCCGAGTACTCTAAATTCACGACCTCCATCCTTCTTAGGAGTTCATTGAAACCTTTAGCTAAGATGTGCATTTATAAAGTAACAATCTCATTAGCATTACTTGCTTATTTCTAAATAGGTTGATAAAATAATTACTCTAAAATTAATTCGTGTAGGAAAAACCCTCCATCAAAAATATGTTTTTGAAAAATAATATGTTTTAATAGGTACATGGTGACAGATAATATATTTTTTTCTATTTTGCTGGTTTCGCACACATTTGGAATAGGCAAATAATATTAAGACTGGACGAACTATGGGATACTACCGGTTAAAGTTGAAATGTTGTAACTTAGAGCAGAGTATACTTTATATGATAGGAAAACTTAGAGATTCTACAAGATTCAGACGACAAAGTATAGCAATTAATTTAATATTTCACTAAAATTATTGTTCTTTGTTATCGAAACTAAAACTATCTCATAATTTCGGAATTATAGGCGCAAAAATATACGTATCAAAGACCGTGAAGTATTATAATTTTCAAAAAAAAAAGCAATATTAACCCACATAACATGAATGAATCTTTACCTGTTTCTGCCTTTGAAGTATTTAAGTAGGTTTATTTGTTTATATGACGTGATTTCGTTAACACTTAAAAGGATTACCTTGATTTATATTTATATTATTAAAAACCAGTTGAATACAACGACAATATTTAAAAAAAAACCACAAATATCATACATTATTCTTTTTTTTTTAACTTTATTTTTGGCAACCAATCTTTCAGGTTATTACTGCCATTGTCGAGTAGTTAATACTATTACAAGTTCTTCTTCTATTTTATTTTTGGCAACCAGTCTTCTAGTAAACTATTACTGCCATTGTTAAGTGAGCATAGATATTACAAGTTTCTTGATATAATTTCAATGAAATAACAAGATGGTGGCCATCTTGTTAGAACTTTCCTGGGAGTTTTTGTGGCAAGTCAGAATCCATGCTCCGTGCTATTATTTCCGATCCACTTCACTTGTGCACAATAACCAAACTATATTACGTAAAGCACCACCAACATTACACAATGTAGAGCCAAATAACACAAGATTATAGATAAAATATAAAGACCACTACATGGCATTCCAAGATCCCGCCAAAAACTCCAAATCATTATTCTTATGATAAACATCACTTAACGCGCTAGCACAGTAAAAATATTATACTGTGGCGCTAGTCTATGGAACGATATTTTATCTATAAAGCTGAATAATTTACCATGCAAAGAGTAGAACGTTAAGTATACTAAGCAAAATCGAAATCTTGTAATGAAAGGGAGGTTGCGGTTTGGCTCATAAGTATAGCTGCAGGAATACACCTATGGGTGTTTATAGGCAGATTCTCAACTAGAAGGTGATAGCTAACTAGTTCAATTTAGAAAAAGCCACACCATCATGCTATGGCTTATTCACGACCTTTTCCTTTACTGAAAGCTCAGATTAGTCTGTAAGTATTCGAACAGTTGTCGCTCGACGCGGTTTTTGAACTCGTTAACCACTTTTTTTTTTCTAACGTGGGGATATCCCTTTTGGATACGCCACCCTCCCAGGCGAGAGTGTGGTCTATGTCCGACTCACACGGACTAAAACCTCACGGTGTACCGACAAACCGTAATGTTGAGGCGGCAAGGGATCGTACAATGCTACTCAACCTTGTAAAGCCGCCCCAACGGTCCGCCCGGCCGGGCCTATAGAGAGGCAGACTATTAGCTCTCGATTTTCCTTTTCCCATGACATTAAAAATAATAAAAAGTGTTATTAAAGGTATACTCTATTACATAGGTTCAAATAAAGTTTTCATTAGATGCCAGGAATGTTTAAACGATGAAGTTAAATAAATACATGTTATCCTACAAAAATAGTTTTAATTTTTCAGAATGTAACGACAATTGCATGGGTCAATAAACTCCATAGGTTTCTTTGATAAACAATAATAATTCTATAATACAGATATAAATAAAAGTGAAACTTATTTATCAATCCTACCTACCAACAATATACATATACGTATAGGTACGTGTTTAATTGTTTCCTCGGAAAGAATTGTAATAATTTAGTTGAAATTTTGTAATAAGTCAGTATTTTGTCACAATAAATGTTTCCTCCCAATCACCCAGTTTGGTCTCCCAGCCGTAATAACTAGAACGAAATAAATGGACTGAGATTTTTTTAAATACACTATGCGGTACTTGATAGCTTAGTCACACCTGACGGAAAGTGAGGATGAGGCCTAAGATGTAACGCGTTCGCTGAGTAAAGACTTATTTACTCTTCTTTTGAACACCGTTATATACTTTAAGAACAACAGACGCATGTAGCGTGTTCCATTCTTTTGCGGTTCGCATAATAAATTATCATACAAAGCTCTTCGAACGGATAAATGGTACGTCAACAGTAAATAGCCATCCAGACCTGTACTATAACTGGTAGTTCTGAAATGTAACGGATACAGTTGAATTAACTGCTACAGATCTTGTACACATTCCCCAAAGTGCATGCGATAGAATACCACAAGACATGCAACCCTGCGCCGATGTTCTAGCGTTTGCAGTTTGGTGGCTATAAATGACTCATCACTGATGAGCCTTCAAGCTCTGTGATTGACGGAATCTAGCACAGCCAACTGCTATTTGACAGACCCGTCCCAAAGATGACATTAATACTCTACACACTGCCTTATTAGTCTTACAAGTCGCATTATACAGATTGAGAAGCTGATTCGGCATAAAATACCGCTTCACCTTAAAAAGGATCCCCAATTTTTTTGTTGGTGACATTCCAACCGCAGTTTAGCTGCGCAACCTCTAATTTAGCGACAGTTTGTCATGAAGCATGGGTTCTAGCGTTGTCCTGAAGCAGCAGTGGGCTAGAGAGATCGATCAGCCTCGGGTTTTTAACGGGCAGCTTTTCCATCATGGTTGTCATTTCATTCGTTTCAGTCGCAGTCAGATCGTCCAGCCAGATCTTAGTGAACTGTAGTGTATGACAATTTCACATGTAAACACCCAATATTACGACTAGTGGATTACAACTTAAAAATGGCAATAAACGATAACAGTGAAGCCGCCATAAAGGAAATAATCGCAATGAAAAATATGTAATTCTTGTAATTAATAATTTGTAATTAATGTAAAGTAACGTAACGTGGCAAACGTATAATATTTAATAGTTATGTAAACGATTTTTAACAAGACTAATAAAATTAACGACAGCAGAAAAAAGGTGTGGACCGAAAGTCTGCAGAAAAAAATCACATTACAACTATTATGAATTAACTTGGCAATTGATGAGAATTGTGTTTTTAGTATGACGAAACTACAATTCCAATAAAAAAAACGAATTCAATGTTATTTATACAATTCATTTTGTTGGTTAAGTTCTCATGTTCTTAAAAAAAATCTGATGGTTATGTGTTTATACCTAACAGTTATACTAATAAATCATTACATAGTATAAAACAAAGTCCCCTGCCGCATCTGTCTGTCTGTCTGTTCGCGATAAATTCAAAAACTACTGAACGGATCTTCATGCAGTTTTCGCCAGTGGATAAAGAGATTCATGAGGAACATTTTAGTATATAATTTGTCAGAGATACTTTTATAATCAGGGCTGGACAACGTGTGCCAGGCCCGCTAGTATATCCTATTTAATTAATATAACATATGACATAATGTTACCAAAAAATAGTGTATTCCAAATTTGATTGTCACTAATATTACTTTTGCATTTACTTATTAGATTGCAAATACACGGTATCTGATTGAAATTATCACAAATTTGAGTTAGTGCTTAAAATACGGCTGTAAATATTTCTGTAGGAAAATATCTAAGGGCATTAATTCCTGGTACGATAACAACAAAACATGACATACTAATATAAACAAACAACAAGTAGAAAGCGAAATGATATTACTCCCTGGACTAACCAAAACCATAACCGTGTTATTACAAAAAAGTTAAATACGTATTAAATACTTGGATTAAAAAAGTTTCCTAATAAATGCACCGCGCTCGCCCGAGGCAAATTCGCGTTATCCTTTTTCACAAGTCTAACCTAACGTAAACCAAAGCGAGACAAAAGAGCAAGATGGCGAACATTCAGCGATCGCGGTGCATTTAATATGAGACCTTTTTAAAGGCAGGGTTCAATACGTATTTAACTTTTTTGTAATAAGCTCCATACAAATGAATTTAGGCCTTATGATGAACTCGTCAATTGACTGTTGATAGTATAAGTTTAAAAAAATACCGTATTTATTACAAAATTTTAGAAAAACAAATTTTATAGTGTAAAATTATATATTTTTGAAGTTATACTTCTTTTGGCGCGTTAGGGGAAAATGATGAGAGTAAATTTTTACGATGCGCGCGCACACCGTCACGAAAAACCGACATCCTGAACTTAGGTATAGTCAACATTTTGTTTCTTCGTATTTCTTTGTATTAAAACTTTCAATGTATTAAATACCTTTTTTCTATTGTTAGTGTCGTTTTTTCTACAAACGTAGAATAAGGCGAAAGATAAAATTTTTGAAAAGATTTTTATCTTGTTACGCCAAAGAAGTATAACTTCTAACGCGTGTACACACACAATTTTTATTTAAATTGACTAAAACAACATCCGCCATTTTGAGATCACACGACTCTCATTCAACATTACGCCTTCAGATACATAACGGTACCATTTTTTTTTGTATCAATATAAAAGCTTTGCAAATTATCGTTGTTATTTCATATCTTTTAAGTTGGTTTACATTTCTGTAGCATCATATTGCTATTTACAAACGTGATTGCATTAAAAACGTACGCCCATGTTTACAAATACAGTAAAGTGTGAATTTTGCATTTCACAATTTAAAAGAAATAGTAATTTGTGACTGTAATATAGAACATTCCGCAATATTTTTTTATGTGGTACTTAAGTACTCAACCTATAAGAGCAATTAAAACAAACCATAAATTTTAATTGTTTTACAAAGAGAAATGTAAGTATTACAACTTAAAATGCTATACATAAATCCCTAATTTATAGTTTGTTTGATTTACATTGATATACCAATAAATAAACCCAAGATGCACAATTAACGTCTCACAGTCGGCGCGCAAAAACGAGTGCATTATGATGTCATTTCAAATAGTCTCGCGTCGCTTGCGTCCTTGTAAATATAACTTTAAATCATTGAGGTAAGGTTGATTTTGCAGAATCATAAGTTTTGCGGCCGATTTTGAGCGCTACTTTTATTCAAGACTGCGTGTCTTAGGTTTTTATATGTCAATGTTTGTTTATAATACATTTGCGTTTATGTATGTACATCATTTTTTTTCAAAGTTTGAAATAATAAAAAAAATCTTAACAAAATATATACCTAACCCTTCCTCAGGAATCATTTTATCTACTGGCGAAAACCGCAGGATAATCCGCTCAGTAGTTTTTTAGTTTATCAAGAACAGACAGACATGGCAGAGGACTGTTTTGTAATATGTAGCGACACAAACCGACCTACTGATTACGTATTTCGCAAACGACTCAAATAGAAAATTCAGATGATTGACTAGCCGTAATGTAAACTAAAATGCGTATAGAAAGATTTTGGTATTGAATTACTAAAACTTTGTGCAAAATGTGAATTTGTGCTATCGTTTCGCCCTTGCAAAAATGGGAGTGGAACAATGCGTTAAGCCAAGGCTACGCTTCATCACACCATGAAGAATCACTCAAACAACGATTTGGTTTGTTTGGGCTCAATCAAACACTATGCTCTTGTTGTAAATCGCAAATTTAATTTCAATCCATAGCCAGACAGTTCCTTGTACCGATATCTGTACCAAGCACAAAGTTCGTACAATCTGGCAAAGTAGTTTAAACGTGACTGGTACTCATAATATTACTACATATATTCTATCATATAATATTTAGTATATCTGAAAAAATTGAGATGAGAGATTATATAACTGATTATATTTCCAGGTACAAAAATGATTGTGCTTAATAAATTACAACTTCTCATTTGGAAGAATGTTCTTCTTCAAAGACGACACAAATGGCAAACGTTATTCGAAATACTGTCCCCTGTTATTTTCTGCTTATTCATAATTGTAATAAGATACCTCGTCGTACCAAAGCATATACCAGAAATGTCATATACACCATTTTATCCAACATATTTTAACTCTTCTGGTAGGAATGTGTAAGTATAATTCACGTTTGCTTATAAAATATAACGTAAAAATTCATAGAATAACTGCAAAATGTGTTCTGGTTTATAGGGAGGATCTCACATCATCAAATATGATACTAGCATTTTCTCCAGAAAGTCCGTTATGTAGAAACATAACACGAGATGCAATGGTTACTATTGCTAGTGACAATTTTGGATTTTTATTTTCTTTATTCTTTGATGCAAGTTCCTTACCTCAGCCAAAGGGATACAAGAATGCGTATGAAATGGAACAAGCTTTAATACAACCGTACGCTATGAACCATGTACTTGTAGGAATAGAATACGATGATAGTATGGCTAGTAAGTATAGTATTACTTCTTTATTCATAATGCGTATTGATAAGGACTGGATTCGACGTAAATATGCGTATTTTTTTATACTATAGAACGCAAACGAACAGGCGGGTCATCTGACGGTAAGTGATCACCGCCGTCCATAGACACTAGCAACACCAGGGGAGTCGCAAGTTCATTGCCAGCCTGTGTTTGGGGGAAGGGGAGATAGGCCTCCGGCGCTCTCACTGACCGAACGAAAGGCAACAATGCAAGCACTATTACTTCACGTCGATTTTCTATGAGAGGGTGGTACCACCCCGGGCGTGCCGACCCATTCACACTGAAACTGAAAGTAATAGCTGCAACTTGGCTCTACCACCTACAAGACTGACATCGTACAACTTGGAAGATTTCACACAAGGAATTAATCGTTATTTATTATAAAGCGTGCTACATGCATCATCACATTCCATTAGTTATATTTGAGTTCAATCATTTGCTAGTTTGCAAATAAATAAGATTAAGAATCGTACAAAGGTAAATTTGGATTCAATTTATCTTGTATAATATGGTTGTGTACAGTTGAATTTAAAATTCTCTAGATAAATCTTTTCACATATTAACTGCTTAATTACTTTAGTGTTTTGTTATTATATTATTAACACTCTAAACTAAATATTAAACTTAATTTCAGATGCCTCATCATGGCCTGATGATATAAATGTTACGTTAAGGTTTCCAGCAATCATGAGAAATCCGTCTGTGGATTTTGCAGTATTATCGAGCTGGAGAACGAATTTGATATTCCCGTTATTTCCTCAATCAGGGCCACGTGAACCAGAAGATAAATATGGCGGAAAATCTCCAGGTGTGATTACAATTTTAATTACATTTTTGTATTGATGCTATTGATATATGAATGCTCATCAGAGCCCTATATTAATTCTAGGCTACTCCACTGAGATGTTCCTGGCTATACAACATGCTGTATCACAAGGAATTATAAAGCAGAAAACAGGAAAACAATTAAATACCAAAATCTATCTTCAACGATTGCCTCAACTTAGTTCTAGGGAGGATCAATTACTAATTGCGTTGGAAAGATTTATACCTATGATATTGATGTTGGGATTTGTGTATACATTTGTGAATACTGTGAAGGCAGTAACGACAGAAAAAGAGCTTCAACTTAAGGTTAGCTTAAAATAATTATTCATAATGTATTATTTTCATTGTTAGAGACAAACGGTCTTAGGGTTGTTTATGCCTTTAACATAAATTGTTATACACTAAGATAATCTTAAGAAAGGCTTCTTGTTTAGTAGGAAGCATTTACTAAAATCTACTTTATAGTCTTTTTTAACTTTATAAGTTTTGACATTCGAATAAAACCACGTCTGGCATTAGATGAAAATATTCTCTAAGGTGGTTGCTGCTACCGGAACGCACGAAAAGGTGTTTGGCGACGATTTTCAAGTTGAGAGTGGTAGCTAACCAGGGAGACTTAGAAAAAGCCCTACCACCATAATACGGTTTCATCACTGTATTTCCTTCACCGAAAACCCCGATTCAGTCGCAAGGATTAGAACCTACGTAAATTGACGCGATGTCCGAACACGCTAGCAACTAAGCCATTATATCAAATTTATTTACTTTTTATTTATATCATCGCTAAAGTGTACATGCATTCACTACATAGTTACTTACAGTTACTATACAATCTTTGATTCTTTGTTATGGACACCACACCACACCACCACATGACTCCCAAGGGAGCTATAATAGATCTGACTACTGTGCTGTACTTTAACGATCATATAGCGGGGTGAAAGGAGGTCTTTGTCGTTGTCCCAGTTCGGTAATTTTCTTTTGGTTAACCAAATTTGTGGTCAGCTGGCACAAGGTTTTCAGGTTAGCATGGTAGCGGCTACTGAAATATAGATATCTTGGTAGTCACCATTGATTATGGATAGTACTATGCTTACGGTCAAATACAGTGCAGTAACTTGGTTGTGTCTGGATAACAAAAGATTACGTTTATTATTGTATGACGGCATTGAAGTATTTATAACGGATATATGAGATTGTATGCGGCTAATATCTCACTCACTCTATGAAATATGTACAAAATTTTGAAATTATTTTCAAAATAGCGGTTCAGTAGCTAAGGCGTGAAAGCATAACAATTAAGCTCACATTCGCATTTATATCATTAGTAAAACATATATGACAATACAAATATGAAAGTACACGAGTTTCGAGTGACGACGTGGCGCAAGATGTTATGACGCCCTAATAAATAAAACTTTCTTTAAAGCGTTGCGAATTAAACACTACGGTGTTAAGTCATTTTTTCGATTTGAAGTCGATAAGACGAGAAGAGAACCACACCATAATAATTTTGACTTAGCATAAGATTTAAGAAAACTTAGACTCATTATTAGTTATTATAGTGGACGCTACTTTGCACTTCCGCTTGGAATGTTATTAGATTAAAACCCGTATCCTTTGACCTGACATTTAAAAATGATTTCCATTAGCATTTTAATTTTTCGAATACCTAATTCATTAACAAAATACATTTTAAATGTTAAAAGCAAGTTAAAACACTTTCAATATTAAAACATACTACTTTATACATGTCCATATATTTATTCGGAATTAATATTTTGTTTCCAGTTTTTTGTACCTACACAATACAAGTTTTTTAGTTTATATTATATTTACCATATACGTAACCTGTAGTTATGATTTTTTTTAACTTTGTTAGAGACATTCATAAATAACATGTCGGAATTTTAACTGTCTTCTTTTTTTCTCACTAATGCGTTTTAGAACGCCCCAAACGGATAGTAAAAATTATAAGCAACGTTGCATTTTAAATTATTAGATATTAATTAACTTGCACGTGTGGGACAAACAGCAAGACGACCTTATAGTTTCTAGAGTCGCCACGCCAAACTGTAGTGTTATAAATGTCATTACCAATGTCAACGTTCCGACCTTAACCTTTCGACTTTACAAGGCGCATATCGCAAACTTCGCTTCAATGTCTCTCTGCACCACTTGTAGAGCGATGAAAGAGCTCTCACTTCCAGATAAAATGCTTGAAAACTAAACAAAGTAATTGCAGCTAAAGGGAACGCAATCTATTCGCGAGTTGTTTTGACGGCTATTATCCTCTGCGAAATACATAGAATAGCTAATTACAGGCCGTTAAGTCCTCAGCCCTCAAAGAGGCCCAATGAAATGTCATGCGCTACACAATCCTATAAGCGTAATTGGGCTTGCCGACATTGGATAAGAACAGACAACACTTCATCATTCCACCAATAAGTTTGACGTTTTGCTAGCTAAATTACCACGTGGTACATCGCCTCATCGCAAATATGTTATACGGCAACATAAATTCGTTGTGCTCCTTCATTGACATCAGTATGTCTTTCGGACGCTCTAAGACCTAGGCATGTACGATCATAACCACTTGAAATTTATTAAGGTGTAGGTGTTGCAAACCCCAATTTGAACTGTTATCTGTAGGAACTTTAGGAACTGATCACCAGAAAGTATGTTTGAAGACGTCGGACCATAATTTAACTATAATCTGAAAGCATCTTCACCTCTTTGATTATCCTCCAATATTCAACAAGACACTGTGACAGAAGAAACGCCCAATATCGAATAAACGTGCTGACGTATATATTTGTTATACTATGTTATAGCATAAAACTTCTCTCTGTTAAATTATTATCATATAATTAATTGTATTAATGTCTTTATATATGAAACTCCGTACTATAATAATAGGCCTTACACAAAAACGTAACTCATCGTCGTTGTAAAAATTTAATAATATGTACGCTTCCTCAATTTAAGTTTCTTCATGCTGAATTGCTTACGCTTGCTAGTATTTTTTGACAGGAAGTAGTACAGTACAGGAAGTAATTTTTCGTGGCAGTAAAATGCCTCACTTTGTGATAAATTAGTATTATCCTTATAAAGGATTGCAACTTCGTACAACGACAATCCACAATTATTTTACCAAACTTCTATAGATGTGTTCCGGTAGCTACATTGGGATCAGTTTACTTACGATCATAGAGCCCACCGTCATTAAATATCCATAGGATTATTATAGAACAGTAACACATACAAAGCATAATATTAATAAGATTTACACCAGACTAGGTCCCCCACGGCAGCGGCTCAAGCCTAGGTCCGTTCCCTCGGCGTGGAGCCCTTGAGTACGCTGCTCGCGCGATACAGTGACACAAAATCTTAAATCACTCCAACAACATTACACATATACCTCCACACACGTGCACGTACACATGCTTACACATGAAAGTGGAAGGGTTTTATTTTTTTATTTTATCCCTTATCAAACTGAAATAGTTTAGAAAAAATTATCCGACACAAAGTATGTGGCGGTTTAATTATAATTGAATAAAATATACATAAATTCATTTAAATTATTATGCCTGTTTTAATAATGTGAAATAATTGAATTTTATTTAGATTGAGACTTGAATAATGTTTGTCGGCAGGAAACTATGGCAATAATGGGTATCTCGTCGTGGTTGCACTGGCTCGCATGGTTCATAAAACAATTCTCTTTTCTTCTCATATCGGTTACTATAATCGTAACATTGTACAAGGTATGTATAAGTATATAGTTGTTGTTCAAGTGATAATTCAAAAACTTAGATTGCGCAAATAAACATAAACGATAAATATCTCAGTAATCTCAGATTTGTTGATTAAGCAATCCTGCTTTGAACAACTTCAAAGCAGATAGTACAAAAATTGAGGCAATTGAGTATTGTAAGCGAAAAGGTCGGCCTCCATCTAAACCAAACAAAAACAAAGTACCCATAAACAGCATACAACATCCAATAATAGTGAATCGAACAGCTATTGATTAAAGAAGATAAAGACAAAAAACGAATTACTTAGAAGAATCAATATAACCCAAATGAGTTATTAGAGTTATACAGAAACTTTAAAACTCAACTTTTGTTCAAACTTGAATCTTTAATAAGATTACAAATACTAAAATACGTAGGTAATAGCGTGCTATGGAGAAGAATATCTTTAGTATCTAACTACTAGGTCTCCTCCTAGCAATAAAAAATAAGGATAATAGGCTAAGTAATAAAGTGATGAATGCTAAAGGACATGCACAACATTTAAAATGGAACTGAGCAGGTTATGAAGCACGCATGTCAGATAAAAGATGGACAAAACAGGTCCTAAAATGGGAAGACCTAAAAGGGCTAAAGATCACTGGATTAATAATATGCATAAAGTGTTGGGCAAAAAATGGAGAGAGTTAGCACAGAATAAAGACGATTAGAGATTTTTTTTCAAAAGGCAGCAAACAGGCAGACGGCCCACCTCGTGGTAAATGGTTAACGTCGCCTATGGATAACCGCAACACCAAGGGCATCGCTGTTGTGTTACTGACCTTGAAAAGCGCGTTTCAGTCCCTTCTTGAAGAGCTTCATATCATAGCCAGGAGGAAAAAAACGTGCTGGGTAATCCATTCCACAACGCAAGCGTACGCATGATGAAGGTTCGAGAGAACCTCACGGTGGTCGCCATTTTGCTAGCTTTTAAGGTGTGTGGGTGAGCAGCCAGCCAACGGCAGGAGGCGCGAGTTTGAAACGGTGAAGAGGGCACCATATTAAAGAGTTCCTCAGAACACTCCATTATACAAGCGGTAAAGTACACATAGACAGCCAATGACTAAAGCCTCTAGTCCGCGTGTTAATACGGGATCGTCGACAATGCGAATAGCTCGCCTTTGCACAAAATCAAAAGGAGAAAGCTGATAGGCAGGGGCGCCAGCCCAGATGTGTGAACAGTACTCCATATGAGGAGGTAATTGCGCTTTGTAGAGCACAAGTCGTTGTCTTGATGTGAAGTACTATTTGAACCGGTTGAGAATACCAAGTTTTTAAAGGACAATTTGGCCTTGCCTTCCAAATGACTCCGGAATTGTACATCGCTAGATATGTTAACACTAAGGTTCCCGATAGTACTACAAAAGTAGTAGTACTCCGGAAATTTGGAGGAGACCTATACCCGAGAAGGGGCCACCACTTATTTTTTATTTCATACTAGCGGGCCCGGCAGACGTTGTCCCGCCCTAATTATAAAAAAATCCTTGACAAATTATATACCAAAATTCCTCATGAATCACTTTATCCACTGTCGAAAACCGCATGAAAATCCGTTCAGTAGTTTTCGAGTTTATCGCGAACAGACAGACAGACAGACGCGGTAGGGGACTTTGTTTTATACTATGTATGATATCTATATAATTTATACGTTGGATGTTTAAGTCGAGGAATAAAGGAGGTTTAATAATAATACAAACGATTATTTTATTTTTTGTTATGTGCTGTATATAAATAACGAAATTGGGAAGTTTGACAAATTAATAAAAATATCATGAAATCACGAATGATAATATAGAACACAATATTCTAAAATAACTTGCATTATTAAAACTACTATAATTAAAATGAAAAACAGGTTGGACACTTAATAAAAAATGCGTTTTAATTAATTAACGCTACTTTACATTAACGGAATGGCATAAATAAGACAGTCTTATCTCTTGTTCATTACGCGGAACATATTGTTTTTTAAGCGATAAAACCGGTAATTACCCGTAAAAGATTTTTCAACACGTTTTGTTAAACATTCTCATATCGTAAATGCCATCAAATTATAAGAGGTTTTTTTTAAGAAAAGCTTTATGTGATTTTATCATAATTATTCCCTTATCATAATTTTCCGTCATAAATTGATTAAACGAAAACATAAATAGTACATTATTGCAATGGCCGGAAAATAGGCAATTGCAGGTCAAGTATGAGGTTGAAGGCCGAACCGTAGGCGAGGACTTCACTAATACGAGACAGGCAATTGCAATTTCCGCCGACACATATATAGTGTTTTTCTCAAAAGAATGCAAGGAAATAAAACATACTTTTTATATTATACATTTAACTTAATTAATATTCAAAGTTACATTAGTTATACTGGGACACTCATTAAATACGCCAAAAATACTGTTTCGGACAAAATACTCACTCATAAAATTTTCATATACTTTCATGTATTATTCTTTTGACTTTGCTGGAAACAGGTTGTCCATTGCCAATTTGGCTTCTGATCTTAAATCTGGTGGAGAAAAATAAATCTCCATTTCACTCTCTGAACCGTTGGAACTCATTTTAATTATGAAATTTATATTTATTAAGTATGCAAATAACAAATCAAGACGAATTTTCATCTTTGCCGCCAATTTTCTGTTTATCATCTGTGCCGAAAGACAAGCGCATTTATGGCTATACAGCCACGTGAACGCAATTTGTACTAAGCAAAGAGACTTACTTTGGTAGGTCAAGAATGATAAAAGAGATCCAATCAAAGAGTATTTAATAACCCCAGCACGTCGTTTCATACAATATTGCTGGAGCGTTGTAATTTTCCAAATTCCAGCACGCTGTTTCATATAGCATTGCTGGAGCGTTGTAATGTTCCAAATTCATAAAACGTTCCTGCAATGGATTTGATTTTCTGTGTCCATGAATTCCATACTTCGCGTGTTCTTTTTCCGAAAATAATGGAAATATTTCCATGCATGTTTGAGAAAAGTATTTATTAATTCAGTAAATGGTAAATTATTTCAAATTGTCTACAAAATAAACATAGGTATACCTATTTACATACTAGATATACTAAGATTAGTAGATATATCAGAGTGGGACAGGCTTTCAGGTGCAGCTACGGGCACAGTCCTATGTTTTTTTTTATATAATAGGAGGCAAACGAACAGGCGGGTTACCTGATGTTAAGTGATTACCACCGTCCATAGACATTTGCAAGATTAGGAGAGTCGCAAGTGCGTTGCCAGCCTGTGTTTGGGGGAAAGGGAGAGAGGGGACGGGGAGGGGGGAAAGGCAAGTGGGCTTCCGGCGCTCTCAATAACGCTATGTGCTTATTGCTATGAATTTACTACGATGTTTTCTTTCATCTAAAAGCTCTGGCTAATTTGCAAGACTCGAACATACGTCGCGTGGGTCGACGCGATGTCCAAAAAACTTTTCATGTTTTATACATAGAAGCATTAATTTAATAATTGACTTTTAATAGATGTAATTAAGAAGTGGCTGACTTTAAAGAATATATCTCGAAATAAATTATGCATAGAATATAATTCTCCAAAATCATACCCCGATTTATGTTTTATCTGTTAATAGCGACCTGATCCGATTTTGAATGGATACAATGTATGTACTAAGGTAGCGTCAAAAGTATCAAAACAATTTAGACTATTTCTTGCCGCTGTGATATTTATATTCGAATTTGATTTGTGAACTTTTTTTGCTTCGCGTAATTATAACCAGTGATATCTTCTAAGATATATATTAAAATAATATGTTGTAAGTGACTTCTTTTTTTACATTCCTTTACATGCCCTTCTTATAAACCTTCTGGAAGAAATTCTCTAAATTTTAGTATAAACTGTATCAAAATCCGTTTAGTTTAAAAGGACTAAGATATTCCACAGATAGACACAAAAATTGAATACGTTTTATAATATTTACTTGAGTTATAACATAAAAAGATAGTGTTTTTATGCTGTTTATATTTAAAAAATATTTAAGCGTACGTAACCTGTTTATTTATTTGTAGACGTAATTTTCGTATAGGACCTAGACAAACTAGCCAATTTTATGGAACAACTTAATATTTATATGAAAGTACCTTATTCCAGATACCATTTGGCAGCACAGCGGCTGGTGAAGGATACGCAGTTTTTACGTTCACACCGTGGTCTGTCCTATTCTTCTTCATGATATTATTTATGATTGTCTCACTCGCGTTCTCCTTTATGGTCAGCGTATTCTTTTCCAGAGGTAAATATCGTTTCTTCTCTTATTTTGTTACTTATATCATATCACTTCGTTTGTCATTCACATAAGTGGAATTATGTATATTACTTGTTTTGTTAGGTCAATTCCAATATACAAAATTGTGCTTACTTCGAAGATTCTCATTATAAATTCATATTCGCACCGCTCGACATCGACAGGGATAATCTTCACACTTTAGAAGTAAAATGATCACGGACAGCTCAATTTTAGAAGAATTCCATCCTGAGAACGTTTCTTTGTATGGATCGTGGGCTTCTTCAAGAGAGCGTCGCAAACAGGTTTATAATAGAGCGTTAACACTCTATGTATTGTAAGCACTTATAGGCTGTGGTGCACATATCCCATCAGACGGACCACTCTCTTAGGTGGAAATATCATGGTATATAAAATGTTAATAAACATGATAGAAAAAAGAAATTGTGTATTCACATTCATACCTACTAGAAGTGTAATTAGGCTCAATATGGCCGAATTCCAGAATTTCTACTTTTTTTGTTGTCCACTTTACGTGAAATACCCCACGAATAATATAATACCTATGTATACGTAACTTAGTGTTAAGCGCATCTGCTGGTATATTCAGAGCGATCAAAAAGTTTTGTGCGAAGACAGTCCTCATTCTTGTGTCACTGTTTAGTCAGAATAAAAACTTGTTTTCAAACAATAAGTTAAATTTGCATTAACACGTTCGAAGCCCCGAGAAAAAAGTAGTCAGTGTTGTATATCCGTTATATTTTTTAGCAAACACTGCGGCTTCCGTGATGGCGATTATGTGGTTTGCAACATTCGCCGTGTTTATGTTCACGCAAATGATTTTCGAGAGCGTAAGATGGCAAACCAAGCTCTTACTAAGTCTCTTTTCAAACACGGCTATATCATATGCTTTTCAAATGATCATCATTCGTGAAGGGACTTCAAAAGGTAATAAAGACTTCTTTTATATACAAGTTGTTACGATACTACTGACGTAATATTTATGTAAATCTTTTAATACGATTCTCATCATAATTGTTTCAGGTTTACAATGGAACGATTTCTTTACGTCGATATCATATCATGACAAATTTCAACCAGGTCATGTCGTGCTAATGTTGATACTGGATTCGATAATATACATGCTTATTGCGATGTACGTTGAGAAAATAAGACCCGGGGAGTACGGCGTACCTTTACCTTGGTACTTTCCTTTTACTAAGAGCTTTTGGATTCCAAATATAAAAGCAGGTAATATTTTACCCTTCTATCTATAATCGATATCAATAAAAGTCAATTGCCGAATATAAGTAAGCGCATTACTTTGGAACTGCTGCACCAATTTAGCTAATTATTTTTGTGTGTAGTAATTGTCAGGACAAGGTTTGCATAATATTTTAGTGTACGCTACTTTGCACTTCCGCCTGGAATTGATTGTATACCGTCCACTATAATATTAATAATGGAATTTCGCAAAGTAACGCCTTCTTCAATCAAAAACAAGGTTTGCATAAAACAAAAGTTAAAAAATCATACGAATAAGTAAAAAAAATGTGAAAAAAAACTCCGTATAAAAATGTGTGTGTAGAAGATAATAGGGAAATCTTCAATCATATTGACAGAACTAACAGATTGGCGTTCAGTTGTTTATTTGCTAGGTACTTTATTTAATTACATGGTCATACTGTAAAGGGAGAATCTTCCCGTTATCATTTGCTTCGTTAGCACAAACGAACGAAATCGAGGCGGACAGCAAATAAAAAAAAATTGGTTGTCTGTAAATTCGGTGTACGGACGATAATTTTACGTGATAACGTCATAACAAAAAATTGATGAAAGATTTCATACCTTGATGAATTGAATTGAATTATTACCACAAAATTGATCAGAAATTAACAAAATAGTTCGCAATATGTAGGTTGTGTGCTGCCGCTGTCTCTCTTCTACTCGGACGTATGGGTCGATAAAGTGGAAGAGAGATAGATGCGTCACAAACCGAACGCTTAGGCCAATCGCGCCTCTCTATTGTTTATTCCGCGCTCTCGCTTGCACGCTCGGCTCAGGAGGAACGTGTCAATGAATCATGCTTTTTCGTGCGTGCAGCCGGCGTTCATCAATTTATAAGACATTATCACGTCAAAAAAATCAATAATACTTTATTTAATTTAAGCCTTAGGGCTTATGCCGGAAAGCGCTTATGAACGTCAAAAATTAATCATATATTGGAATATAATGTAAGGAACATTACTCTAATAATAATTTATTTGCGACAAACCGTTCCAACATTACCAGCGATTAGATCACTTCATTTAATTTCGACTTTGTCTAATTATTTACATTGTTCTAGTGTAATTGTGTTAATGAAATATGAGCATACTATATTGATGTTCCGTTTCAATCTGTTTGTATCTGTATTTCAATCTATATAAACCCCTCAGTCGAATAATTAATATATTGCAGAAATTATACCACCTATAGTCATATTCTTATACAAATATGCTTTAATCTTGATATACCCAATTAGAGCGCATTGAAGACATTGCTTATTAATAGTGTATACATTACACATAAATTGCGTTCAATACAAGCATACTTGTTAGGATCATTAAAGCGATGACTTTAATTAAAGCTGGCAAATAACACTTAACTGCATTCAGCACGCAATACATTACATTTTTTATCACGCAATTATCTGCACTGCACACACATATAGCATGCAGGCGATCTCGCAAAATACGTATGATTATAGGGATGACGCAACATGTCAATTTAGATTTCGAATTTAATAACACAATAATTGTTTCAAAGTCAATTGAACGTAATAATTTCTTTTGCCTTTTTTTTATATATTTTCTTAAACGTACTCTTTTGCATGTATACGTCGAAATTTACCTTAAGACAACTTTTAATTTACAAGGAGCTTCAGACATTGTTTAAATTTGTTAATAAACAATCTGTGCTACCAAATACTACACCAATTTGCCATTCTGTTATTGAAATTAACTGAGAAAGCTTTGAACTTTATAAAAGGCTAAATATGACATAAGTACCAAACTACAAAAATATTAGACATATGTTTATTTCTTCTTTATATTAGTACTATAAAATAATGTAGTGTATCTGCATAAGTAACTATTTATGTCATGCACTAACATTCACAAAAGTTTACATATATAATTATATACAATTCATCTCAATGAGATGTTGACCTAAATACCGATTCGTTTCTAGGAACTGCCTAATCAATTATTCATTCAAGTGTTTTAAATATTATAGCGGTTAAACCAAAAAAAGCTGTTATTTTTGACACCCGCTTGTGGTTTCTGTGCTAGATTTAGTTGATAAAGAATCATTTTAATATTCGATTAATACTAGCAACGTTAGATTAAAATGCAATTTTTTTTGGTATCATGTAATCGAAAAGTTAAAACATTTTGAAGTAAAAACTTCATAAGGCGCGTTGAGCACTTTTTTGGATGAACAAAAATCATGGAACTCGCGAACTCGAACTTTCCATGAGCTTTATGTATACATAGATGTGTGTGTATATAGATATACTTCCGTGCGTTATTTATATTATTATTTTTGAAGTGAAAACTTTTTTGTTTCATTGAGCGGTATATTTTGGCAGGAGATAAATTTATGATTTCGCGTCATGACATGCTAGTAAACGGGAACGACGGTATTGCGCTTGCGCGGCTTACGTCAGACTAGCGACACGCGGTATAGCGGCCTGTGTACATCTAATATTGATATGTTTGATGAATTAATAAACTGTATAAAAAAGTATAAAAAAGTATATTATATAAAGTATATTCGGAGTGCCATTCCATTCTTTTGAGTTTTCACTTATGTCGGCAGTTTTTATGGCTGCCTCAAGATTTTTTTTTTTCGTAATGTTTTACTTACTTCTAACAGTAATTTATAACACGTACACATTTATAAAACAACGAATTATTACCTAATTGTTTCACTCGCAGACATCATATCAATACCGAAAATTTAATATAGAGTTTGATACAATAAAGGCTCAGTGATAGCATGTTCGAAGACCACGTCGATTAGCGCAAGTTCAAATCCTATAATAGCCTGAACTTACGATGAAGGATAACATCGTGATAAAACCACAGCCTGGTGATAGGGCCTTGCTTAATATCTATCTAGATATTTACCATTCTATCATTGAAAATCAAGCAAGCACTTTTAGGTGTGTTATAGCGGCTGCCTTCGAGAGCCAGTTGTCTATAAGTTTAACGTGACATGTTATAACACAGTGTATAGTTAACTCTTCATGTTTCATGTCCGCTGACGATCTCAAGATTGCACGAAAAATACACACTATTAATGATGTTAACTTACTGCAACTTGACATTAACAGATTGCTTGTTTGGTGTGAACTAAATGGCTTTAAATATAAACAAATGTAATCACATAAAATTTAGCAGAAGGAAAACTTAATACCGTCTAGTTTTAACATTAAAAATGTTCCTATTCAAGAAATAACACACATTTCCTTGGAGTCATATTTGATAATCATTTAAAGTTTGATATTCATGTTAACAATATTTGTTTATTTGCGCGTAAAATGTTAGGTTTCATTCTTAGGAACACTAAGCCTTTAAAAACAAATACATCAAGATACTTCTCTACTGCACGCCTGTAAGAAGCCAGCTTGAATATTTTAGCATTGTCTGGTTAACTATACATAAACCGTATCGAAAGTATTCAAAGACGTTTTACTATAGCTTGCTTATCAAATTCTGAGAAATCTGCTCCGTATTCTGATAGACTTAGAGAAGTTAAACTTACATCTTTATACAATAGAAGAATTATGCTGAACCTGACATTTTTATATAAACTTTTCAATAACCACGTTGATAATTCAGAACTTTTGAATCGATTTAACATTAATGTGCCTTCCAGGCTTCCTAGATATCCTGTCTCTTTATTGGGTCACAAAAGCTACAGAACCAATTTAGGACATTTTTCCATCGTTCCCAGACTATCACGTCAATATAACGACCTTGTTAAAAAAGATCGCACGCTAAATAATAGTAACTAGCGGGCCCGTCTGACGTTATCCTGCCCTGATAATAAAAACCTTGATAGATTGTATACCTAAACGTTCCTCGTGAATCACTGTATCTACTGGTGAAAACCGTAGGAGAATCCGTTCAGTAGTTTTTGAGTTTATCGCGAACAGACAGCCAGACAGACGTAGCAGAGGACTTTGTTTTATACTATGTAATAAAATAATGTAATAATTCACTATTTCATTTCAAATTTAAAATTAGTTTTTCGTTTCATTAATTTTTTTTTTCATAATTTTTCCCCTTAGTTTTTATGATGTTATACCTTATCAAATTATTTTATTTTATTTTCTTGTTCCTTTTTATTCTTTTCATAATTGTATCTTCTACTTTTATTGTCTTGCGCATCGTATTTTATGTTGATAAATGTATGTTTATCTTCTTGTTTTATGTGACTGTTGTTGAATCTTTACGATAAATAAATAAATGTATTTTCATTAAATCTTAATGTAAAATAAGGTTATAGTCAAACAATAAATAATAAGATAAGTAATTGGTAAATAACGCAGATCAATAAGTCATCAGTCCTATATCAGTCTCAAATTAAGAGCAATTAAGAGCTTATTATGTCCAGTATAATTGAACCTGGTCGATATTGAACATGTATAACAATATAAAATAGAGTAACACAAGTACATACGCAGCATTCGTGACCATTTGTAGTATTCGGGGGCCACGTTTTTTTTTCGAACTGACTTCGCTATTGACCTAGCAAGGTCTTAAAAGCTTCACCGGACTCCTAAGGCGAGCACTTAAGGCACTCAGTGATTTCGGGGGTCAAAAGAAAAGGAGCAAACACTCGCCAATTATTCTTTAGTTCGACTAACAATGCTAAAATGAATGAGATGTTATGATTATAATTACCTTCATTATGCGTATACTGACATTGTGGAATGGGTTGTACTGAATGTAGAGTATTGCCCCAGAGTTATGATATGGGTCTCTTCAAAAATGGATTAAAACACATTCTCCAAGGCCGGCAACGTAATAACGATACCCCTGGTATTGAAGGTGTTCATAGTCGACGGTAACCATTTACCATCAGATGGGCCGTCTGCCTGTTTGCCGTCTCACACAGTGCCGTCCTTTAGCATAAAAAAATGATAAGAAGTGTTATCTATACTAATATTATAAAGAGATAAAGTTTGTAAGTTTGTGGAGTTGTAGGGGGTAATCTCAGGAACTACTGATCCGAGTTGAAAAATTCTTTCATTGTTATATAGCTCATTTATCGAGTAAGGTTATAGGTTATATATCATAACGCTAAGACGAATAGGAGAGGAACACCAATGAAGAATGTTTCAAAATTGAGGTATTTTTTCCTCTTCAGACCTTTCGCAGCGTGTTGGCGTTAGCCCAAAGTAACTATTCCATGCGGACAAAGTCGCAGGCAGAGGCTAGTTTATGATACAGAATGATCTAGTGTTCGTTGACGTGAAATATGCTTTATGTGCAATACGATTATTCCGAGTATACGAGTATTCAATATAATATACCAATAATTGCCTAATTCGATAATATGAGTACTTATAGTATTATTACATTCGCTATGTAATACAATATCATGATCGCTGTTATTTTGAGACATTCGTTTGCGTAATTAAAACTTCCAAGTAATATAATATTGCAAATGTTATTTCACAGTATACGCTATTATCATTGGTATATATGTATATACCTAGTCTTGCCATATATACTGAAACAAAGAAAAAAATATATTTTCTATTGCAAATAACATTTATTACTTTTACAGTGTGTTAGTTTAATACATAAATATAAAACAGTTAAAAATATAAAAAGCTTATTCGAAGTGGTCTCCATTGGCTGCAATACAGTCCTTTAAACGTTGAGGCCAGTTATCAATAGAAGCACGCACTTTTCCATGGGAAAATTCTTCACTACCAATCGTATGGATTCCAAATTATCGTGGCGTTTAGAGCAAGCCGTGCTCTCTAAAACTAACCATAAATCATAATCCAGCGGATTAAGATCGGGAATAGACGACGGCCAGTCTTCAACTCTGATGAAGTCCGAAGCGTTCGTTTCCAACCAAGACTGCGTAGACCGAGCTTTATGACCCGGCGCCAAGTCTTGCTGGACGAACCATTCTTGGTTATTGAACATGATGTTGTTACGGGGCTTCACTACCTTCTCAACAATGGTATCTACATACACTTGTGCCGATGTTTTGATACTTTTCTCACAAAAGTATGTGTCAAGCACTCCTTCATAGCTAATACCCAACCAAACCATCACTGAAGTCGGATAATGACCACGTTGCACTCTGTTGACTAATTGGGATGCTTCCTTAGAGCTTTGAGCATAAATACGGTTATTTTGTTTGTTAAAATGTTACTCAATTGTAAAAAAAATCTCATCCGTAAACAAATTTTGTCTGTGACTTCCCTTTGCGTATCTCTTCAGTAGCTGTTTCGATTTTATCACCCTATATGGGGCTGTGAAAACTTACATACGGATTCCTTTTACCAACATTGTAGTTGAGCACTAAGGAAGTATTTTTGGAGATTTAATACCGGAGGTAGTGGAAAAAGGGTTGAATATTTGCATGGAAATTAGTTTTTTCCTGTCGGTTAGGGAATTATTATTTTACGTATATAATACAGATATGAAATACAAAGTCGAAAATAATTACAGCATAGAAAATGCGTGCGAAGCCTCGGGTAATTGCTAGTTATATATAAAATGAAAGACAAAACATTAAAATGTATTAAAAAAAAATCCTTTTGTTTCCGCAGATAATACAGAGATATATGGTAAAGCAGAAGCTGACTTAGAATATAATGACGCTCTTCTAAAAACTGTTCACGATGAAGAACCGAGAGATGTAGCTATAGGCGTGAATATCAGAGTAAGTCTAATACCCATAACTTGTTCAAATGTATTTACTTAAGGATAAACTAATCGACCATTAAGTGTAAAACGTCGTAGTTAAGTTGTTGTGCTTGAGTTATAACGTAACAATTAAAATTCTACATTATTATATGTAATTTGACCAAAATTGTAGTTAATTTTAAGTAAATTATATTAAGCTGACAGGTCAACCTTTCTATCGGTGTGAAAGAGTTACTAGTGTGACCGAAATGCTTATAATGGACTTTTACAAGTTTACATCAACGTTTCTTGTATTGAATCTTCACAACCTCTTAGTTACAAACGAGTTAGGATAATATTACATAGTTTAAAAGGTGAAAATAACCTAAGATATCTGTATTACATTTAATAATAAAGATATCAATAAAATAAGCCCAAAAAATTGAAATGTTACAGAATTTAACCAAAATCTATAAAGGTCATAAGAGAGCAGTAGACAACTTAAATCTTAGAATATACGAGAACGAGATTACTGTGTTACTGGGTCACAATGGAGCCGGTAAAACGACAACAATATCAATGCTAACAGGTAAAACCGGTTTAGTTCGGTGCAATGACACCAACGTTTCAATGTTTATTATGCCTCGGTTAATATAAAAACCGACATTTTTTAATGAATGTAAGTTAATTTTATTATATCTTATGTATTACGTAAGTATACACGTAAGATTTACTTTTTTAATCGACCTTAAAAAAGGAAGTTCTGTATTCGACCTGTATGTATGTTTGTGTTTTTTCTGAAACTACTGTTCCGATTGGAATGGAATTTTCATTGTTGGATGCTTATTTTTTATATACTAAGCCGGTTACACTCAGCGTTTATGTAGGTAAAAATTAAAAATCATTGTATGCATTTTTTATAACTACAAACTGACAACGATATAAATAAAATGATAGAGGTCTGCCGGTGCTCACATATCACTCTAAATCTATTGGATACATTTCGATCAATTTCTTATAGTTCCACTTTTTACATATTTCGTCCATATCTAAAATAATTATTTATTTATATTTATTTATTTATATTTATTTATTTATATATATATTTATTCTAATATAAAGTTTGAAGAAACTACAATTTTGACAAATAGGTAATACGCGATCATCTATGTGGATTTTCTTGCCGTGGAGAAGTGTGTTGCGCATGCGCACGACCACAACAGCGCAAACGGATATCAGCTATTATATACTAATATTAGCTTTTACCTGCGAATTCGTTCGCGTGGAGTAGTTGTTTTGAGCTAACGCTAACTCGCGACTTCGTTTACGTAGAAGGTGAAAATATTTCTAAATAATATGTACGTTAACCCCAATTTTGAAAAATTATTCATTGGTGCACCGACTCTATTAGTTTTAGCATGATGATATATAGACTCTTTCCTCGATAAATAAACTATCTAACACTGAAATAATTTTCCAAGCCGGACCTGTAGTTCCTGAGATTGGCGCGTTCAAGCAAACAAACTCTCCAGCTTTCTAATATTAGTATAGAAGTATAGATAGATTATAAAGCTAAACAAAGAATTTGTTTAGACGCGTAGACGCCTGGAATTAACGTTTATATTAAAGAACTAGCTGTACCCGCGGCTCCGCACGCTTTTTTTTAAATCGTATTAAAGAATATAGAATTGTGAGACTATGTACAATTACAGAAACGCTCTTAAAAGACAATTGTAAGTACGACGCGCACGCACCTAAAAGTAACATGTAACTTGTACATTAGATATATAAGCAATAAGCTGATAATTATTTCTAATATATAAAATAAAGAATGAGTTGAAATCTTGCTAAATTTCATGCAGATAAAGTCGCGGGTAACAGCTAGTCTAAAATAGAATAACCTCAATCACTTTTTATAAGGTTCGCTATCTACCAGTGAATGTCCCTTGAAAATCAGTCTAACCGTTTTGGAGAAAGCACTGTGGGCGAAGCCACGGTTAACAGCTAGTATAAATAAAAATTGCCTAAATTACATTTTGTAAAGTCAGCTATCTGCCAGTGAAAGTCTCGTGAAAACCGGTCTAACCGTTTTGGAGATAGCACTGCGGGCGAAGCCACGGTTAACAGCTAGTATAAACTAAAATTGCTTGAATTACTTTTTATAAGGTCAGTTATCTGCCAGTAAAGGTTTCGTGAAGATCGGTCAAACCGTTTTAGAGATAGTACTGCGGGTGAAGCCACGGTTAACAACTAGTCTAATTTAGAGTAGCCTAAGTAACCCGCTGTAATTTCAGCTATCTGCCAGTGAAATTCCTGTCAAAATCGGTTGAGCCGTTTCGGAGATTAGCTGGAACAAACAGACAGACAGACCGACAAAAATTTTAAAAATTGCATTTTTGTTATCAGTTGCGTGTATACTTTCGTACCCAATCAGTAAAAAAATGTTATTTTGATATTACATACAGACACTTCATTTTTATTATATGTATAGATATAGATAGATAGGTAGATACTGAGAATGTAAATCTTAGGTGTCTATAGTTTTTAAATTTTTGTGAAAAAAACTATTGCGGGTGTGTTAGAATAAATAACAAAATATATTTCAAACATTTTTAGAAATGTCTGTCTGTTTATATGAACATGCATCACTGATAAAGTACTGCGTTCACGATAAAATCTCACCAAGAAAACCATAAAGCATATCCTCGAGTAACATTTAGTCTTGGTTTCATTAAAATCTATTCACTCTATCAAAAGTTATTGTAATTTTAATAGCTTAAATACGACTTAAACACGAGAGAAAAGTAGATAAGATTTTATTTGTCACTATTTTTTTACATTAAGTTACACACGGACGAAGTCGCGGGCACAGCCAGTTACTCAAATAAAAAGAAAGGCATACAAAAAAGTAAATGCAATTAATTTTTTATTGTACTGTATTTAATGTTTCCTCATAAACTTCGTATACACAGGTGTAGTACCGCCTTCTTCTGGTTCGGCCACAATAAATGGATATAACATCGTTACGGAGACGGAGCAAGCTCGGAATTCGCTCGGTATCTGTCCGCAACACAATGTTTTGTTCCCGGACTTGACCGTCGCCGAACATATCATATTCTATTCGAGATTAAAGGGCGTACGTAAAACAAGACTTACGGAAGAAGTCGATCATTTTGTTAAGTTACTCGACCTCGAAGACAAGGTTTGTATCATTAGTAATAATATCATTGATTTAAACTTTAATACCTAATACGATTATACAATTATAACAATTGTTTAAAATTAATTGTAACATACATTTTCCATATATATTTTTTACATGCATACACAGGTAAAGCATAAGAATCAAAGAGTATGAAAATATCTATACTAATATTATAAAGAGGTAAAGTTTGTGGGTTGTAGGGGGTAATCTCAGAAACTACTGGTCCGACTTGAAAAATTCTTTCAGTATTATATAGCTCATTTACCGAGGAAGGTTATAGGCTATATATCATCACGCTAAGAACTATAGAAGCGGAACACCAATGAAGAATGTTTCAAAATCGTTTTTTTTTTCCTCTTGAGAGCTTCCGCTGCGTGTTAGCGTTAGCCCAAAGTAGGTATTCTACGCGAGCGAAGTCACGGGCAGAGGCTAGTACTATATAAAGGTTCTCAGTATTTGTGTGGGGTCATAACATGTACAAATGTACATACAATACTGTAATAATAATTATAAAAAAATACACATTGTAGTATGCTATAATATGTTGTTTCGTAAGTTTTGTAACTATCTCCTACAATACAGTTTTTAGTAAAGCAGGAGGCACGGATCCATGTTATTTGTTGAAATGTATAATAGATTTACAAATAAAGATTATATTTAATAACTAGCTTCTGCTCGCGACTTCGTCCGCTTGAAATAATTCACGAATTTCAGATCAGAGGGGAACCTTAGCTATTTCCATACAAACTTTCATCCCCTATTTCCTATTGTTATTTTACACCCTTGAGGGTAAAACTTTTACAAACTTTGCAAAAACCTTTACAAAAAAATCGCGCTTTTTTTCATATTTATTTATATCGATTCAACAGCCTAAAAAATAAGTTCTAAGCTTTTAGCCCTAAAAATGACGACTTATCATACAACCTTTCAACCCCTTACAACATTTTTTTTTGCATTAAAAAGTCTCCTATGTCCTTTCTCAGGCTCTAGACTATCTGTGTACCAAAAATTTCATTTAAATGTACCTGAACCTTTTGGCGTGAAAGCGCGACAGACAGACAGACAGAGTTACTTTCGCATTTCTAATATTAGTAAGGATAGTATAGGTAGGTATATTTCAATCATAGTTAGTGTGAATTTTACAACGATGTTCGCAAATTATGTCTGCGATTATATAATTACATGATACTCAAGTTTTTAATAATGCTGTGTAAAATCAACGCTGAAAATTCCGATATATGTGTCTATAAGTACAAACTAAATACGCTATAAATAAATCGCTGTTTCCTTTGCAGTGCGTAATATGCATCAGACAGCATCTGTTGCTGCTGCTAGCTTACTCTACTCTATATACTTGCACAATTGAATGATCCCATGTTACTTTATTCTAAGATCGATCAACATACGATATCTATACTATCATCATTACATAGTATAAAACAAAGTCCCCTACCGCGTCTGTCTGTCCGTCTGTTCGCGATAAACTCAAAAACTACAGAACGGATCTTTATGCGGTTTTCACCAGTGGATAAAGTGATTCACGAGGAACGTTTTGTTATATAATTTGTCCAGGATTTTTTTATAATCAGGGCGGGACAACGTCTGCCGGGCCCGCTAGTAAAGGTATAATTTATGATATGACACTTCGTGAATCATTAAAATAATAACTTCTAGTAATTTCGTACCCTCCTAGTACATTCTTGAACAAAATTATTTTTAATCAACTTCAAAAACATATTAACCTCTTTTTGTAGCATCTTCGTTCGTGTATTTCGGGCATAGTTAAAAAAAATTACATGGCAGATTTTTATTATTCTTTTTCTATGGTAATCTGTCTACATTTAGTACGGTTTTAGATAGTAGTTGTACGTTACTTATTAACTTTCCTATGACATGGGGCCCTTCAAGTGTAATGTGAAGAGATATTTACGCAGGCCGATATAACAGCGGCGATTGGAGATGAACAGTTTGTGTCCCTGTGGTCGCCGTTGTTTTTGAATTGTACTGTACCTAACATCAGGCACTGTACAATCACGTTGCCGTGCTACTAGTAAAATCCTTTTTTCTTGACTGTTAACAGATTTTATTTTTACGATTACAAACAAATTTTTGTTAGAGAGATGCAATGTCATCGCAACTGTCTGGTGGTCAGAAGCGACGTCTGTCCGTGGGCTGTGCGATGTGCGGTTCGTCTCGCGTGGTGCTGCTGGACGAGCCCACGTCGGGGCTGGACCCGGCCGCGCGGCGCGCTCTCTGGGACCTACTGCAGCGGGAGAAGCGAGGTAATTCGCACTTACACACGCAAACACTTGCCATCCAATGCGTTTATAGGACTACATTCATCGGTCGCGACGCCCACGTCATCATCCCTCAGCTGATACCTGCTTTACACTGAGCGTGCTTGTTTTTTTTTCTCGAACTGACTACGCTATTGACCTACCAAACAACAGCTTCACCGGACTACTAAGGCGAGCGCTTAAGGCACTCCGCCGATTTCATTTTGATAACTAGCTCAAGGGTGCACGGCACATCTCGGTTTGGGCTGTTACCTACTTCATGCAATTCGTGACCTAACTGAGCTAACCTAAGCTTAGCTACATATTCATACTTACATGAGTTATTGAAATATACATTTGTATCACGCAGCATTTGTACCTCAATAACGCTTATATGTATTTTGTTTCGGATAACTAAGCGTACTTGCCAGAGCGACGCGTATTTATTTATAGTGTGCGTGCAGTCGGCAAACGCACGCTCAGTGTAAAGCAGGTATCAGCAGAGGGATGATGTCGGCGTCACGAGCAATGAATGTAGTCCTATACGTTACATCAATGAACTCCATCATGTATTCCACAGGACGTACGATGATACTCACGACGCACTTCATGGACGAGGCGGACGTGCTCGCAGATCGCATCGCTATAATGGCGGCCGGTCGCTTACAGTGTGTCGGCACGCCATATTATCTAAAAAAGCACTACGGTGTCGGGTACAAGCTCACCATTGCCAAGACCGATGATTGCGTTGTTGAAGATGTTACAAAATTTTTCGAAGCCTACATACCCAATATAAAGAAAAATTCTAACATTGGTACGATTGATGTAATCTTTTTATTTCCTACTAGCAATTTCCCGTGGCTTCTCATGCGTTCTCTATGCAGTAATTATTTTCGGTTCTTTATTTTATATATTTATATGTAAAGGATAAGCGACTAACGAAAAAATGACGAATTTTCATACAATTCATTTCACCACCTTAGGTTTTAAATTTGCAAAAATATTTCCTTATTGCTCAACTACAGTGTAATAGGAACCCACGTGTGATCGTTCACAGCCCTAGCTCCAGTAGTTTAGGATGTGCACTGATATATTTGTGCACTATTCTATTATATATGGATGGATATTATTACAATGTGCTGCTTAACATTAAAGTGTTCAATACTGAATATTTGTTATAAACAGCATTTCGATTAAAATACAAAATACAATTGTTGATTATTTATTCGCTTAAAGAAAATAATTGACCCAAAAGTCTTAACAAAACAATTTTTTTTTTACCTGATCACTGTATTAGTAGTTTATTTGCGGACAAAGTTTGGTTTTATAACGGTAATCCTGTCTAGTTATTTAATTATTCTAATTTCAGGATCAGAACTAACCTACATCTTACCAAATGAAAACGTTAGCAAGTTTCCAGATATTCTCCGAGAATTTGAAGCAAAAAGAGATTTATTTCATGTATCAAGTTACGGTCTATCTGTTACAAGTCTTGAAGAAGTATTTATGAAGTTAGTTATATTTAAACTTAATATATTGCTATAAGAAGCTTATGCTGCATTTCTCCAGGTGACTGTTTAAAGGTTAACACCATTCAATCGTGTGATAGTTCATGGTCACATTGAACATATAAAATAATCAAAATATCAATCATAAAATATCAAAACAAATACTAATAAACAACAATGAGGACCTTTATTAAAGTTCGTTATAAAACTTTTAAATGTATGGGAACGATACTTTTAAACGTAAAAAATCACACCTAGCTTCAATGAACAGATTTGAAGGAACGCTCTTTAAGGTTAATCATTACGTAACTGCTTATTGTCGGAATGCCGCACGGGTGTACAAAGGGAAGCGGAGCGCGGGCCGAGATACGTGACGCGGACTGGACTGCGCTACAAAGAGACGGCGCACATTGAATGCGGTAATTCACCGCGCTTTTTACGTAAATCATCTGATGTTGAGTGAAAATCAGTTTTCCTTTTCTCAAGATAATTAGGTCAAATAATACGCAAATTAAGCACCTGTTTTTATAATTGATTTAGAACCAGATACGACTAATAATTGTCCTGTAAAGATATTGCTGGCGTCTAACCTAACACCCAGTTTATATTTTTAATGAATTCCAGAGCTGGTGCAGAAGCTACTACAGAATCAGACGATAATGAAACATACCATGATGAAGTACACCATATGAATAATAAGTCTCCAAATACAGGTCGGTACTTAATGTTCAAGTTATCTATAAGTAGGATCTTATTAATAACTTCCAGTGTTTTCATTTCAGTACATTCAGATATGGCGCTAACGGTTCGAGGTTTTAAATTATTAATAAATCATATAAAAGCTATGTTCTTTAAACTGTCATACACGACAATTAGGAATAAAGGAGCGGCTTTCACACAACTAATGTTTCCAATTATAACAATATTTCTATCGATGACAATATCGAATTCGTGGAAATTCTTAACAGAACTACCGCCCCGTCAACTTACTCTGGACCAAGGGTTTAAAACTACGGAAACACTGATATCACAAGATCCCAATTTAACTGACGCTAACATGAAGACCGTGATGGCTTACAAAGATTATTTCAACACATCACTTCATTCAGGAATGACAGTTACAGATATTGGGATACTGAATATAGAAAATATTTACATGAAAATGGTAAGCCATTCAATATGTTTTTTAAAATTTAATTCTCTTTTATTGTCTAATTTTATTGATATAATAAATCCTATTTATTTTCTTTTTTATATAAATAAAATGGTAGAGATCTGTCCCACTGAATAGATTTCGATCAATATTTTTTATTTTACTTCTTATACATCATACATTATCTAAAAAAAGATTATCATGATAGCTTTATTTAATACTAGCTGTGCCCGCGGCTTCGTCCGCGTGGAACCTTATATAAAAAACAGTGATTAATAAAGTCATCTGAATGTATTAAGTTCATTTTCTTATCTACTTTTCTCTCGTAATTACGCCGCGTCGTCATTAAAATTGCAATAACTTTTGATAGAGTGGACCGATTTATATGAAACAAAGACTAAGTTATTCTCGAAGTTATGCTTTATGATTTTTTGTGAACCCAGTACTTTAGTATCGATGCGTGTTCAAACACACAGACCTTTCTAAAAAAGATTGAAATGTATTTTATTACATACTCTTTGACACCTACAAAATTTTTTTTTCACTAAAATCTACAAAGTACAGACACGTTAGATTTATATTCTTATTATATGTATAGAATTTATAGTTATTAAAGTTGAAAGAAAAGATTTTATAAGCATTACGCCATCAGCGTTGTGTTTTCCTGTCGTGCCTATATACATAAAACATATTGTTATAATGATAAACGACGCAGACGAAGTCACGGGTGTCAGCTAGTAATCGCTATAGATATGTAGATTTTATGCAATATGGATTGAAATCAATAGATATAACATAATAATACGCTACACATTTCAACAGAGTAAATCAGATCTCCCTCGGATACGATATGAGGTAATAGCTGGCGCTACATTTTCTAATGACAACATTACGGTATGGTTTAGTAATTATGGATACCACGATTCTGCTATTTCACTCGCACTTGTAGATAACGCCATAATGCGCGCTCTTTCACCGGGAACATCATTGAAAATTATAAATCATCCATTGCCTTATTCAGTTGAAAATATGGTAAGTTTTTATAGTATTTATAATCGTTATTATAACGGCTTAGAAATAACAAATCAATTGACAACATATCAGGTGAATGTTTAGACAGTCACAATATTTATGGAGGACATTCTGCACTCGATTCTTGTTCTAAAGCAATTAAAAAAATTGGTGCTTAACATTTGACCTAATTATCTAGAAACATACAAAAATTATACTCAATCCTCTAAGCGACTATGTTAAAGCACAGTGTCAATGACCGTCGGGTGAAATGAAAGTGAATTGAAAGTGAAGCCAACCAACTAACAAAGGATAATTTTTCAATGTTTGAACCAACAAAAGGGTTTATTGTCCGTTTTATTATTGAAAGTTATTAACTCCGCTCGCAGGTTTTATCACCAGTCATTCAACCTAGGTTTATTTAAGTTATTAAACATACTTTTGAAATTCTTAGAGCAAACTTTACCTAGGGTTATCTTTGTCGTCTATTAGTATTTGTTTTGATATCATTATTTTATGTGTTAAAATATGACCATGAAGTGTCATATCTTAGAATACTTCGAATGTCTAACCTTACACCTGGTAGATACTACTGTGTTTGATATCATTATTTTATGTGTTAAAATATGATTTGATATCATTATTTTATGTGTTAAAATATGACCATGAAGTGTCATATCTTAGAATACTTCGAATGTCTAACCTTACACCTGGTAGATACTACTGTGTGTAGAAAAAATAATATCAATTTTAATTAATGTAGGAGACTTTATAACTTTACTTAGTAAATTTACTTATTTACCTTGTGACCTTGACCTTTAGATATCGATGATACTGATTATGGTTAATCATATATAATTGTCACCTTGATGTTAAATGCATTCTGTTTATTTATAGGTTGAGATCATGACCACAGGAGTAAGCATGGCTTTTATGATTTCGTATAACCTAGGATTTTGTATCGGCGTTGTTTGTTCTTTCATCGTTCTTGTCGTTATAAAGGTATGTCTTACATATATAAACATTATATTAATCATCGCATACGTAAGTCTCCTTTGCCTATATCAGCACCTACATTGGGTCCGCCAAAAGTTAGACTCAGGTGCCGTACAGGAAAAAATAAAAACGATTAAACAACAACCCCAATGCACACGAACACACACGCATACAAACATGTCCATGTGCACGCGCAAAGTTAATTATTACCAATGATACTATACCTATATAGATAAGTCATAAGTACTTCGACAGCGTCTTGTTCAAACCTTCGTTAGTTAGCTTATTTTTGAGAACTGTACCGTCAATCCTCTCGTATCTAAGCAAAATAGCAACAATTAACTATTTCTTTTTCATCACCGATGTTGAAAATATGCCATCTTACTTCCACGTTGTATCTAAGACAGTGTAGCGTTACGATATTACTTTACGTATGTGTGTGTTATCGTTTCATTTGTTTTATCAAAATATCATGTAGGTAAGGTATCTTTAGTTATAACATCATAGATTATTACACAATATTGTTAAAAATCTCATACACTTCATTTCCAATATACGAAATATAAAACCTATTAATTCGTAATTGGGACTTTGTAATTAATTATATTCATATGTTTTTAAAAATACCATGATTGTGCTGCGAAGTTCTTATAAAAATAAATAAATACCACTATTTTCGATTCAATACTAAACGCATTCTAATACACTTAGGTCTTATAAAACTAGATGATCACCGAACTCTAGAAGATCTATTAGTACTCGATCTCTAAGATCTTTATTCTTACTTAGACGTCAGATTATTACGTGAATTAATTTAATCTCATTAAATATTTTTTTGTTTTATTTATTACATTGAAATAGAAAACGAAAACTAATCTAGAAATGTCAATGAATTATCGTACGCATGTAAAATCAACTATTTTATCTACAAATTATCTAATTATTAGGTATTATATACGCGAAAATGAGTTTATTTGTTACGCTGCCACGCCTCAACTACTCATCCAACCATCATGAAATATCGGATACACGTTTTCAGGAGTGCACAAAAGGACAGAGGGTACATTTTACTCCATAAAAAGTACTGTACCCGAGAAATAGGTCAAATCTACAAAACCGCGTGGCGAAGCTGCGAGAAGAAAATTGTGTTTAATAAATTTAAACGTAATACCCAAAGTAATCCTAATTAAAGTCTGTCATATATGGTTAGAAGCGTATTTTAAAACTGATTTTGATGTTATTGGGTCCATCTAAACGAGAAAATACAAAAGGGAACTGATATCACTTTTATTAGATTAAAATGTGAAATCAGTCTTTTTTTTAAATATGGAAATATAACAGATTAACGGTGCATTTTTGAAATAAAAACGAATTTATTAGTTTCTTTTTCTTTTTGTGGCTCTTTTGTATTTAATGTGCGATATGTCGTCAAGCTCGTACCTACATTTTAAAATAAAATAAAGAGAAATGGAGATCGACGGTGATGTAGTAGTCTTTGGTGGTACTTAAAGTAAATTATGATGAGCTTTTATAGGAACGTGTCAGCGGTGCAAAATTACTTCAACGTGTAGCCGGTCTTAGGCCAGCTGTGATGTGGGGAACATCTTTCGTATGGGATTATTTTTGGCTGTTCATTATATATCTTGTTATAATTGCGATGATAGCGTCTTTTCAAGAAGCTGCACTATCCACGCCAGAGGAATTAGGTATGTACTAAAATACTTTAATAAGTTTAATTTTTAATGTAATTCATATATGAAAAACGACTTTTTTCAGTACACTCAGATTATAGTAAAAGTCAACAAAAATGCATATATAGTGATATCATATAAATATATGTACTTTTATTTCTATACTTGACCCAGCCTTTTGAGCGTGATAAGATATAGGTATGTGTGTAAAAACCTCCGCACCAATATTATAAATGAGTTTCTTTATGTTACTCTTTCACTAAACTACTAGTAAAACTACTGAACCAATCAATCATCATGAGATGTTGGATCACGTTATCCAAAATTGAGCCCAAATTGGGATAGGCAAAAGGACATATCTTTACATAGTATAAAATGATGTCGCTTCCGCTGTCTGTCCCCTTAGATCTTTCAAACTATTCAACGGATTAGCAATAGATAGAGTATTTCAAGAGGAAGGTTTATATGTATAATACATACATATTATAGTACAAAAAATCCGAACAATCCAAAGATTTGTAATGTGTTGTCGTTACAAACATATTTTTGTGTGTTTAAATCGCAAACGATGGCTAAACCTTACGAGATAGATTAAATTAATGTACTACGGACTTGTATATCTTAAAAAGATCGATAAAAAAGTCCGAAATGGTATATATTTTTCTATAAAGGAAAACACGTAGTAACCATTTTTATCTTTTTACAAAAATAATTATGTGTTATTTACCAAGCTACTTTGTACAATACAGTATTATTTCTTATCCAATTAAATACATTACATACGTTGTACATGCCATTTAGATCGAAACTTTCATTAAAGTGGATATCTACATTGCACCCGTGCATAGCTGGTGCGGTTCGCTAGTCAAGTATAAATTAACGCGACGGAAGCCGCGGGCAAAAACTAGTAAATAATAATATGATAAACTCAATATTTTTACGAATATATTACAATCCAACCTTTTATAGGTAGAGTGCTGTTGGTCCTTATGGTATTTTCTCTAGCAATAATACCAATGCATTACCTTGCATCTTTTTTTTTCGATGAGGCCGCTACTGGATTCACGAAAATGATATTTGTTAATATTTTCACCGGTAAGTGCTATAAGTGCAACTAAATCGTATATACTTCAATAATTTTCGTGTTGTTAAGTAATCGGATTACACTTGATTCTTTGTTTTTTTAGGTTCGATGTTATTCTTAGTGATTGAAGTATTACGAGTGCCGCAACTCGGTTTGTCATTCTATGCTGACATATTCGATTATGTGTTTTCTCTACTGCCTATATACTGTGTGAGCAGAAGTGTCAGGTAACACGTTCTATACAAATTGAATATTTTAATCTACGGTTTTATAGTGTAAGGTGCAATGGATGTAATGAAATTAATAGTTATTATTTCTTTTTTAAACTTTCAAGTATAGTAAGTACATTTTTTTTTATTTCTGCAGACTCTTGGTCTGAACCTTTTTCTGATTTCGTTTGTTTTATTAATTAATTCAAATCAAAAATCGTCTTACGTTATAAATGTATGATAGAGAACTTGCCGGGATCTTAGTCTGTTGTGTAGTGGATTTTATATTTTATTCATAATCTTGTGTTGTTTGAATCAATATTTTATATTGGTGGTACCTACCTTTTTTACGTAATATAGTTCGGTTATTGTGCAGAAGTGAAGTGGATGGGAAATAATTGCATGGGGCATGCATTCTAAGATGCCACAAAAACTTCCTGGAAAATTCTAAAAAATCTTCTCAATTTTAATTCATTAGATTGCGCATTGCGATAATTAGATATCATTCTTCTCAGGCATCTGAATGTAAGATAGTAATTGTTTTGTTCAGGGAAATGATTGTAATATCTGTAAAAATCAAAGCATGTGATGGATTATGCCGACAACTGAATATCGACAATTGCACGCGACACATCGCTTGTGAAAAACTCGGTATTGATGCGTGCTGCAGTAAGTTTTAATAATTCGGATATATATTATAAAAAAGTCTAAGCAACATGCGTGATATTATAAGTTTTACCATTTATATTAATTAATTTCTAAGTATTTACTGAAACAAAGTGCGTAGGTAAGTAAACTTTTTTGTTATTGATGACATACTGGCTGGTTGTAAAAAAAAAATTTGATTATGTTTTGTTTTTTCATAAAATTCAAATGACTGCGAATTTGTTTGAATTTAAGTGCGTTTTAATTGCTACGTTTAGTCTTGATTTTATAATTTTACCAACCATTTAAATAAAGTTAGCGACAAAATTGAATTGTTAGATATTCTTTACGTCATGAAGCGTCGTCATTTGATGGCAGATGAAATGCAAAGAGCTGTAGGGATGTTGCAAGCGGGAAGTAATCAATCTCAGGTATCTCGACATTTTGGCATTCATAGAAGTGTTATTTGTCGTCTTTGGCAGCGCTACAATAATACAGGAGAACCCGCTGAACAGCATCCAGGCCGTAAAAGGAGTACTACCACTCGGCAAGACCGGTACATACAACTGACTGCAAGACGCCAGCCGATGTTAACCGCTCGAGAGATAAGTTTGAGGCTATAAATTTCAAGTGGTGTTGATGTAAGTCCACAAACTGTGCGAAATCGATTGCATGAGTACGGCCTACGAGCTCGACGCCCAATCAGGTGCCCACCGATACGTCACGGGAATCGCGCTCGTCGATATGAATGGTGTAGAGAACGCATAACATGGACCCAGGAACAATGGGATAAAATTATGTTATCCGATGAGTCGCGATTCGGGTTTAAGCCTGATACAAGAAGGGTGCGAGTGTATCGTCGGCCCGGAAATACTGAAAGGCTCAGGTGCGTTCAGGAAGTTCATCTATACAGCGGCTCAACAGTTATGTTATGGGCGGGTATTATGAAGAACAGGCGAACTGAGCTCGTTTTTGTAAATGGAAACATGAATGCTGAAAATTACATTGAGGATATTCTCAGACCTTATGTCTACCCATTTGCACAAACCTTTGGCTCCGATTTTAGGTTAATGCATGACAATGCGCGTTCACATACAGCTCGGCGAACCAGTGAATACTTTGCAACGGAGGACATCCGGGTATTGCCCTGGCCTGCACAATCGCCAGATCTCAACCCCAACGAGCATGCATGGGACATGCTCCAGAGACGTGTTTTGAAGGACTTGGACGGAGCGACAACAACCCAACAGCTGAAGGATTTGCTACAATTCCATTGGGAGCGAATACCGCAAGATGACATAAACAGTCTCATTAATTCCATGAATAATCGTTGCCGACAAGTTCTGAATAGCAGAGGAGCCCATACTTTGTATTAAATTGTTCTATTCTTTCACAATAAATACATTTTCTTTAGAAATTTCATTTTGTAAGAAAAAAGTTTAGTTTCTTATGTATCTTAGTTTCTACAGTATATTCTAATATTGTTCATTTCTGTTATTAAAAGAACTTATAAAGACAACAGCTGTTATTTTTACATCATAGAACCCTAAAGATATTATTTTTAAAATAAAATACAACGTTATAATGTGAAGAACCATCCTAAAATTTAAATTAGTACATGTTGCTTAGACTTTTTTGATGAGTATAGTATTAGAGAGAATATTTTGAATATTTCTGTATTTAAAAATAATACGATTTCAAGTTTCTGTCACAACGTTGACCTGTTCCAATGTTGTGTTAAAAATCCAATGTAATGATGTTAGTCCTCGATGAACTCCGAAACTACTCAACCGATCTCCATGAAAGTTGGCATTTCTAATAAGGTCTAACTTGAGATATAGGATAATTTATATTTCGATTAATGGCCTCAATATTTTGTATTTACATATTAAATGATTGTCAATGTTGATTATTGTTATTAGTTATACGTTTCATCGGTCTCGAACAGGTGGCACTTTAAATTATTTTGTTCACAGAAAACTGTAGGACCAACTGTTATAGGTATCTCAAAAATGGCGCAACGTTTTAATTTTGAATGTCTCTTTCCACTTCAGTTTATTTTATGGTGCACGTGTTTCATTCAATTCAAAATGTAATAACTGAACCACAGAAACGCGTGTCCGGGTCAGCTAGTTTTTTAAATATTTCTCGTTTCTCTATTTTAGTTGATGATGATTTATACCTAAAATGGGAAGAACCAGGTATTGGACGTTATTTGATTACGATGATCCTTGTAGGAGTCACATTATTCCTGGTATTACTTATCAAAGAATATGAACTTCTCAATAAGGTAAATAACTAAATGTTTATATAATACACGATATCTACGGTATAAGTTGTTGCTATAACGGTTTTGCTTGTTATAGATGATATATTCGCCCAGACCTTGTCCCGCGCCTTGTATCTCTGCGGACGAAGACGATGACGTAGCTACGGAAAGGCAGTTGGTCCGCAAATTCACCCGCACGGACGAGCAACTCGAGAGCCTCGTGTGCAAGGATCTGACGAAGTACTACAAGCGGTTCCTCGCCGTGAGCAGAGTCTCGTTCGGTCGGTGGTCACTATGTGTCGCTCTGTGTGGTGTGTGTGTCGGTCCAGGGTATAGAGCGTGTCGTTGTGTTGTTGTAGCGGTGCGCTAGGGCGAGTGCTTCAGGTTGCTGGGCGTGAACGGCGCCGGCAAGACGAGCACGTTCCGCATAGTGACGGACAACGCGCTCATCTCCAGCGGGGACGCGCTCGTGTGTGTCGGTGTGTGTGTGTCGGTGTGCGTGTCAGTGTGCGTGTCGGTGTGTGTACCGCGTGTCTGTGTCGGTGTGTGTCGGTGTGCGTGTCGGTGTGTGTGGCGGTGTGTGTGTCGGTGTGCGTGTCAGTGTGTGTATCAGTGTGTGCCGGTGTGTGTGTCGGTCCGTGGTATAGAGGGTATTGTAGTGTTGTTGTAGCGGTGCGCAAGGGCGAGTGCTTCGGGTTGCTCGGCGTGAACGGCGCCCGCAAGACGAGCACGTTCCGCATAGTGACGGACAACGCGCTCATCTCCAGCGGGGACGCGCTCGTGTGTGTCGGTGTGCGTGTCAGTGTGCGTGTCGGTGTGTGTACCGCGTGTGTGTGTCGGTGTGTATCGGTGTGCGTGTCGGTGTGTGTGGCGGTGTGTGTGTCGGTGTGCGTGTCAGTGTGTGTATCAGTGTGTGCCGGTGTGCGTGTCGGTCCGTGGTATAGAGGGTATTGTTGTGTTGTTGTAGCGGTGCGCAAGGGCGAGTGCTTCGGGTTGCTCGGCGTAAACGGCGCCGGCAAGACGAGCACGTTCCGCATGGTGACGGGTGATGCGCGCATCTCCAGCGGGGATGCGCTTGTGCATGGACACTCCATCAAGACGCACGTGCGACAAGTGCACCAGCTCATCGGTGAGTGAACCTTGTTTTTTTTTAATAGTTATAGGGCCAATTGAATATGCCTGATATAATCAGAAAACAGCGGCGACTATCGACAAGCAAACTATTCCACAATTCACGTTACACTTATCATAGGAATGAGGGACCACTTTAACCGCGACTATTCCACAGTTTCACGTTACGGCAAAGGTAAAAAGACGTGAAGTCGTAGTTCGTGCACAAATGGAATTCACCGTTAAACTGTGACTCTGAAGCCCGATACCCCAGTGCGCGTGGTTCCTTTATAGAAACAAGAGGAAGGATTAAATTGAATAGATCTTTCAAACACTCGCGCTTATAGAGACGGTAGAGCACACTCAAATTAACAATGAGGAAAGCCTGTCTCTACAAGCTTTCCAAGATATTCAGAATGTACTTTGCGGAACTGATCCGTTCCAGGTATGCGAACAGTATTCCATTGATGAAAAATAAAAGCATATTTGTTGAAACTAATATTTTGGATTTTTTTTCTTATGGAATGGTTTTTAAATTCTGTCCTGCAACTTTTTTTTAAGGTTACACTTCTACCGTGTGTGAACTACACACACACTTTTGTTTTAATTTATTATTACACCTACAGGCTATTGTCCTCAGTTCGATGCGCTGTTTGAAAATTTGACAGCGCGTGAGACACTCCGCATCTTTTGCTTATTGCGTGGCATCCCGGTACAAGTCGGTGACGCCCGCGCTTTTGCACTAGCCACAACTCTTGGATTTATAAAACACTACAATAAAAAGGTATACATCAATTAGAATTATATTGAAAAAATATTTATTTTATACACATACAGTGTTGTAAGTAGTGCATTAAACTATAGTCGTTGTAATTATTTTGTTTCTAGATACGTGAGTGCAGTGGTGGTACCAAAAGAAAGATTAGCACAGCGGTGGCATTACTCGGTGATTCACCGGTGATATTCCTCGATGAACCTACTACAGGTAATTTAAAAAAATTACAAGTCTAAAACACAAATAATCGAAAGATTAAATAGATAAAATGCTTTTATTCATTTTTCTTGCCTTTATTTATAGTTATCTGTTTGTTTAAATACCTACTCAACAATCAAAAATTCCTGAAATCATTTTAATGTATGTTGGTGAGCTCCACATGGAGCAAGATATAACTAAGAAGAAGAAGAAGAAGAAACTAAGAAGTCCTAATGATAAAATGATAACCTAAAAATTAAAATCAAACTAATATTTGTATTATGTGCTAACATGTTCGAATAATAAGTAAAAAAACAAATGTAGTTTTGCAATATGTCGATTTCCCTTATATTTAGGTTAAATTACAAGTAAAATCTTCAATGTAATATAATATCATAATTTTTTTATCAACTACCAACAAATTTCGTTTTATTCATATAAATAATAGTGCATCACGCAAAAGTACTGGGGTAGATTTCGATTACTTTTTTTTAGATTTCCTTCATAGAAACTTGGCTTCTATTTAGAAAAATATGATATCTTCATTCAATATAACCTTATTAAAGTTTTAAAGAAACTGCGATTTTTATAAACACTACGCGTTCAATGACGTGTATTTTCTTATTGTGGAGAAGTAGGATAGGCGATGTGGTGCGCATGCGCAGAAGCGGTGAAGTATACGATTAACATTATTTGCGCAGGAATTTTGTACGCAAAGTACATGTATGCTTCCAATTTTTTTTTCTCCAAATATAAAGTGTATTGTTAGGATGATAAACAACGAAGTATCAGCTGGTACAAGATAACAATTACATTGTTTCGTAACAGGCATGGACCCGGCATCTAAACGCTTAGTGTGGTCAGCTATCAACCAAGCAGTGGCAGCGGGTAGAAGTGTAGTGTTATCATCACATAGTATGGAGGAGTGTGAAGCACTTTGCTCTAGAGTCACTATCATGGTCAACGGACAGTTCTACTGTTTGGGCTCATTACAGCATCTTAAGAGTAAATTTTCACAAGGTAAAAAATATTTTTCAAATGAATCTTCTTGTAGGAGCCTCGGGCTTACTACTCTAGCCGTGTTATTACAAAAAAAGTTAAATACGTATTGAATACTTGCTTTAAAAAGGTTTCGAATTAAATGCACCGCGGACGCTGAACGTTCGCCATCTTGCTCTTTTGTCTCGCTTTGGTTACGTTAGGTTAAACTCGCGAATAAAGATAACGCGAACTTGCCTCGGGCGAGCGCGGTGCATATAATTCTAAACCTTTTTAAACCAAGTATTTTACTTTTTTGTAATAACACCGTAGGAGTCTAGACTGACTTGGTCAGCGTAATGATAAGACTCAGAATGCGTAAAATAGACCTTTATTCCTAACTCCATATATGGTATTTATACAGACAAGCGATCGTTCAAATGTTTGAATGACATATTCTATTTACAATATATTCAAACGTTTCAGCCAGTCTGTTAATGAGGATAACATATTCGGTAGCTATATTCTTATGGGAGGGCTTTAAAATTCTGTAGGTGGTAGAGCCACGTTGAAGCTACATATTACTGATTTCAGCATGAATGGGTCGGCTCGCATGGGGTACTACCACCCGACACACAAAAACACCTCTCCAACTCACTCCTCTCCTCTCCGCCTTCCCCCCTTTACCCCAAACACAGGCTGGCAACGCACTTGTGAGTCCCCTGGTGTTGCTGGTGTCTATGGACGACGGTGATCACTTAATATCAGGTGACCCACCTGTTTCTTTGCCTTCTATGATATAAAAAAAAACCTTCCTGATACTCGCAATGTTTTTTTTGGGTTGTCTTGCAGTTTCTGCTCTAAAACCTTATTATGACTCATGAATGAATTAATCATTACATAGTATAAAACAAAGTCCCCTACCGCGTCTGTTTGTCTGTCTGTTCGCGATAAACTCAGAAACTACTGAACGGATATTCAAGCGGTTTTCACCAGTTGATAAAGTGATTCATGAGGAACGTTTTGATATCTAATTTGTCAAGGATTTTTTTATAAGCAAGGCGGGACAACGTCTGCCGGGCCAGCTAGTATAATATATGTTATGTTCAAGTTTATACCTAATGTTAATTATATCATATCTACAAAAAAAAAAGGGTTACTAAAACGATTTTTATTACCAGGTTATACGATAGTGGTTAAATGTGAATCGGGACCAAATAGAGACACGGATTTAGTTAACATAAGTAAATACATTACAGAACTCTTCGTCGAAGCAATGCTCGTGTAAGTAGAAAATAAACTATCATGTGAATATAATTTAAGTACGTTTTGCATTTATTTATTGTATACGGATTGGTTTTTAGCGAAACATATCTTGGTATCAGCACTTACTACGTGAAAAGCGCGGATTTGGCGTGGTGGCGGGTATTCCACTTGATGGAGGAAGCTCGTGAACAGTTCCCCATAGAAGACTATTCCGTCTCACAGACTACACTCGAACAAGTTTTCCTCAAATTTACCAAAGCCCAAATCAATACTCAATAAAGGCATTTTTAAATATATGTAGAGTAATATCATCTATATTAAGATACATTTTTTTATTAATGTCGCACACATCTCAGTTCTATTTACAATTTAAATTAAAAACCAACCAATTGAAGCAAAACAGAATAAACCTATGTAAATAGGTAATTTATATTGTTATTTTACTTACGTTTGGCGGGTCCTTAGTCTATTATATCCACAATCTTGTGTTACTTGAATGTATTTTTTATAATATTAGTGGCATTTTACATAATAAAGTTTAGTTATTGTGGACAAGTTAGGATGGAAAATAATACGACGGTGCATGAACTCTATGACGCCACAAAAACTCTCTGGAAAGTTCTAACAGGGGAATCATCTTGTTAGAACACTGAAATTATCACAAGACACTTGTAATATTATTACATATTAGACAATATCAGTAATAAAAAATAAAGTAATTATAAAAAACAATTTTACGTACTTTATTATAATATATGTATTTATTTATATTTGTATGTATGTGTGTATATTATGTATAACATATATATGTATTTCAGAACGAGAATCAAGTACCGAGTACCCTCTATCAATATTGTGAGTGACCAACCAGTCACCCTGTATTATGTATAAATGTACCTAAAATAGTCAGGAATTGTATGTAAGTCATGAAATATTTTAAGTTACAATTTTGTTATATTCAAGTCATTACAGTCTCAATGTTTTCATTTTTGCATTCGTTACTGAATCTCATATTCTGTACTGCCAGAAATATTGTAATAAATTAAAAATTAAATTTTTAATTTTAAATTAAATACATCTGTGTGTATTCATATTCGTTTACTCATAATTCAGAAAACGATTATAAGAGATGTAATTGGTCTATACTAAATACGTAATACTTTGACGATTTTTCATATCGTATGTGTCTCTATATACATTCAAGAGTCCTCAGATTTTCAGCGTTTTCGGTTTCGAGAAGGAATAAGAGGATGCCTAAGGCAAAAGAGGAAGAGCCAAGTATAAAATCATATGAATAAACTATACAGTTTATGCATACATCGACGAACAGCTAATAGTATTTATGTAGCTAACAGAGAACTCAGTGATGAGCTGTATAATCAAGTTATATACTGTATATGTAAATGATGGACTGTATATTCAAGTGGCGAACTGTATATTCTAATGACAAACTGTATACTCAGATTATCGAAGTAGAAAATGTAATAAACGGTTCCTATGTTCTTATCAGTGCCCCTGACAACATGTATACAATAATTTCATGATAATTCAGCTAAGTCGTGAAAGCATAAGATACTCGCATTCGCATTTATAATATTAGTAAGGATAGTATTTTATGTTTTTTGTACTTAATATAATTACTCGTAAATCATTTCATTAGCAAACCAACTCAAGGATTACCTATTGATGTATTAACTTGATTATCTCAGATCATTCAGTGTTTAATTTATCATTATTTATTTTATAAACATATTTTATCGTTTCATTTATAATTTAACTCTATCAACTTGATATCTTATATTGTAAACTGTTTGTATAGTAAACGTTTACAAAAAAGGGAAAGGAACTTCGTTCCAACCAGGGGTCCATAGACCACTCAAGCTTTTTATACATTACCGACAATATATGTAGGTTAGTTTTTATCTTAATTGAACCCGGTAGGTAATGCTACGAACAGTTTCTAGGCTTATTTTAAATTATTTCTCACATACTATCTGGGTATATGTTTGAGTGAGTCCCTTGATAGTTTAAATTCACAATTGGAAACCGTACAGGTGAGGCTGCAATGAGGTTTTAGGTTTATTAAAATTTTTCGCGTTTCAAAATACAATTGAAACTGGTGATAACCGATTTGGTGCAGACGAAGTTGCACGGGTTAGCTAGTCTTATATATATATTTCTAAAATGATCTAATTGTATAGAATGCACACATACAAGTTTAATCCATGAAATATGTTCCATTGTTTTCAATGACTTTGCGCCATCGATGGAGCTACATATAATACGAATATTATCTATAAAAAAAACTTGCTGGTTTTGAAGCAATAAAGTCACCAACCAATTTCCGTTCATGGTCCAGAGTTTGAAAGCGGCTCATTCAATGAGTATTGAATGGATGGACAAACACAAATCGGATGGAGCCAAGTCTGAGGAATATGCCGCGTGTGGCAAAACATCCCAGCCCAAGTTTAAAATGGTTTGCTGAGTTGCACAAACAACATAAGTACGAGCGTTATCACGAAGCAGCACAACTTTTCGGCTTCTTTGGCCTGTAAGTGGTTTTTGTCGTCAAGATCCTTTTCCAATTTATTTTATTGTCATCTGTAACGTTTTGCAGTTATTATTTCTCTTATTTTCAACAGTTCGTTTTAAATTACTTTCTTCATATCCCACCAGATACAGAGAAGAAAATTCTTCCAATGAATAAATTTTCAGGGAGTGGATGTCTATAGTTATCCGAGAAAATAACTAACTTTAAACTGTTATACATTTACAAGTGTTATAATATACGTCATTACCAAAAATAGAACAAATCGATTCATATGGTTTAATAGCCTGTTGTCCTTGTTGGACTACTGTTTTATGAAGCTATACAGCTCTTACAGGGATGACATATAGGGTACAAAAACTTTAAAGTTAACTCTTTAAATTCGCAAAAGATCGTGCAAATAATGATATTTCAAACAGGGCATTTTACTTAGTGAAGAAAAAGGAAAGATTAAGTTATACACCTAATATAATTAAATAACTTTCCTATACCTGCGAATAGGTCTGACGGACAGATCTGCGCCGTGTATATGCAAATATAATGTATGCAAGAACGTTCACGCTATACTCATTTGAAATGCAGGTACTGCGAAACACAATGTCATCAACATTTTGCATTTTAAAAATAACGTGCCAAACGTGTGTTGTTGGTCTCACATTCCAACGCGCGGGTATAGGAAGGTTAGTTGAATATTCTTAAAATATTAATCACCATACTCATCAAGGAAACAAATAGTAGTGTGTGATAGTAGTGTAGTAGTAGTGTGATATTTCAAGCGATTGTAATTCTGATTATTAAATTATTTTATATATTAATTTTATCGTGATGTATTGCTATTAAGAATGCTAAAGATCTTTTCTCTACATTTTAATATCTACTCAGTATTTATACATATAAGAAAACCGAAATATAATCTAATGTAATCTTTTTATTTTTACGTTATATTCACTTTTTTATCTTAATAAAATTTTAATTTAATTTTAGCTTAATCTAAGTAATTTTATGTAACGCCCGCGGAATAGCTCACGTATACTGTAATATCTGTATTTAACTATAATTACATATATATTAATGGTAGAAAACTAAATCATTTACGGTTCGCAGATGATTTAGTCTTACTATCAGACAACGGTAAAATGCTTAAAACTATGCTGCAACAACTTACTGAGGCAAGTAGAGAAGTGGGTTTAAGTATTAACAAATCAAAAACAAAAATAATGACAAATAGGGAGGAAGTACAACTAGACATATAATATATAATATACCGGAGGCAAAAGAGAGTTAAAGAAAACTAAAAAGGGGGAAAAAAGGATTGTGTGGTTTTATGAAACCACGGTAAAAGTGAAACTTTTTTTCACACTATAGACATTTAACTAATAATAGTCTATACACTACACGGTCAGCTGCTGCGAACTATAGGCGCCGCCATATTGACCCTGGCTGCTCTGACGAGCGCCTTTCACTTTATCCCTACTCCGCGGCCGACCATCACGCGACATGCAACACACAGACGAAAAAGTTTGAGACGATGTAATAAGAGTTTCACTTTAAAAACAAGAAGAACCATTCCTGTTGGCTGTTACGGCTAGTACGTAACAGGCATTGCACAGTACTTAATTAAAGAAAAAATATTGCTTTTTACAACGTTAATATCATCTGCCTCCCCATAAAAGCTGTATTATGAAAAATACTGAAGTCGGTATCTCATTTATTATTTGGAGACTATTAATATCACATGTGAAATAAAATAAACGTACTGTATACCTAATACTTTTATATATACTTTACTAGTTATTTTCTTTATTTAGGGGTCACGTTTAGAAAAACACGAAATATCTAGCGTATTAACTTTGTCGAAAATTATTGATATTTAGTTTGAAATAAATCTGACCCAAAAATATATAATACAAACATTGTCACCCTTTCAATCAGCGATTTTTTTCTTAGACGATGTCAAAAATACAAAGTCAATTTTTTCCTAGATTTCAATGTTTCATCATTAATAACCTTGGCTGTGATAATGAGCACACAACCTTTACATGTTACTAGCTAATTCCCGCAACTTTGATTTTTATTCCGCGCTTGTTACACTTCTCCACGGCTTAAAAACACCGCACAGAACGCGTATTGCTTATAAAAGTCTTAGTTTCTTAAAACTTTAATAACATTATGTTAAATCAAGATATCGTGATACCTTTTTTTAGTCAAATACCTAAGAGGTAAAAATAAAAAATATCGATCGTGATGTATGAAGTAGTTTTTGCGTTATGTGCGTACAAACTCAGAGCTCCGTCATTTTATTTATATATAGATATAGCAAACCTTATACATATAGACCTTATATTGAATACCTTTTATATGTCGTCCTTTGTGCGATACAACTATAATGACTATCTTAAATAATAAGATAAACTATGATATATGAGATTTATCCGTATATGTACATTTATGTAATGTAGATTTGGCCTAGCTCGTGAACTAGGCTATATTTGTATCGGAAACGCTAGTATTTCTTCCAGTGATATAATATTTAATAATTCGTAATGCAGAAGAAAATTATAAGGTACAACATAATTTGTAACTGATTATTTCCTGCCTTGTACAATGTAACAAGGTACAATGTAAAAATATATATAAAAAAAAAATCGTTTATAAGTTTTTTGGTAGTAATAGTTAACTAAAGGTTAACTAAAGCATGATCTTACGTGTTTGTGATCCTAAATATATTTATGGGACAATAAAGTATTTTAATGACCATGATATATTCATTTCCGCCGCTCCGTCCACTTTTTATACCACGATGTAACTCTATCTGATATTAAATGACGTTATGGTCTAACATGGTAAATACGCTAAACCTAAACGAGACTGGGTTTCAAGTGCAGCTGCCGGAACACACCAACAAGTGCTTGGCGACAGGTTTTCAACTTGAGGGTATTAGTTAACCAGGCATGCTTAGTATAAACCCTATCATCATGTGAATTCATGACAATTTTTCCCTTCACCGGAAGCTCGCGAGTCAGTTGCACGGTTTCGAACGCGTCGATCAACGCATCGACAATGAAAAAATCTGAGCCGGTACATTCCAAATTTAGCTAAATCCAATTTTGGCCGTTCCTAATATTTTACGCTATTTTTCAAGATATTCAAATTTGTACATGTAAAACAGGAGGATCATAAAAAAACTAAAAACCTTATGGACGGCAAAATATGTAATTCGTTCTCGGCGTATAAAAACTGGAAATCGTAAAAAAAAAACTAAACATGTATGAACGATTAAAATTGAATTTAGCTCACTTTGAAATGTAACGACTCCTTTGCTCCTGGAATAAATTAATAGGAAACCGTAATAGGAATAAAATTGTAGATAGAATGTGTATGGGTATTCATTTAAAGCATTTGGGTTATCTTCCATATATGTTATTCATCATTATCAATTCGAGAATTATTGCCAAGACATAGCTGTATATATAACATATGAAGAAACTGTACCTCATACAGAATCGGGCTATGCTAAGTAAGAACATTTATAATAAAAACATCGAGACATCTGGTGGATTCCGAACTTCGCATACAACCTCTACATATTCGAAGATATATGGCAGAAAATATTAGCCTAAAATGAAATTATATGAACACAATAAATTTCATGTTCAACTAAATTCATGTGGATTTATAAAATGTAGGGAAATCACAAATAGACTGGATTAACAAACGAATACGGTTACATAATTGTAATACCTAATATGCACTATATTTGTCTCCGTAATATGATCAATTTACAAAATACATGGATCCACAGATAAAAATAGTGTTGAATTTACAATTCAAAATGTATCATCATTACATAGATAAAACAAAGACCCCTACCGCGACTCTCTGTCTGTCTGTTCGCGATAAACTCAAAAACTACCGAACGGATTCTCATGCGGTTTTCACCGGTAGATAGAGTGATTGATGAGGAACGTTTTAGTATATAATTTTTCAAGGATTTTTTCATAATCAAGGCGGAACAACGTCTGCCGGGCCCGCTAGTATATATATAATTTGAATTTAGTAATTATGTTATGCTGTCCGACTCGATAAATGTCCTTTAACGGCTAATTCTTTCTATATCTAATAATCGAAGAATACATACAGCATATAAAAACTTGGAAAGTATGCGGAGATAACCTACTAAAAAATTAAATTATAATTTTACAATAGATGCCATTTTACACTGAAATTTAGAGGACGTGTAGAGATAGATCGCTTGGCAAGAGGCATTGGCAAACGATCAATCGAATGTAAAAAATAAGCACAGAACGATTTGTGAAAAATTCGGCTATAACACTTTGTGACGAAAAGTACTGAAATTGAAGCATCAAAAACGTTTACTAGAATCTTGGTAAACTGTCCCGACTGTAGTAGTGTTAGTTTATAAGCGACTTCCTAATGTGATCATAAAGAGAATAATGATGCTTATAGAGGTTTAGTGCTTGTTTGTAAAGTTATTTTTTTTCGCCTACAATGTTGTCGTGTAAATAAAAAATGCATAACTAATATTTAAATAATTTATTTTTCAATTTCATGACAGATATCGGTTGCTATACATACATACACACACTCAATAACTCATATGTTTAGATATATTACCTACGCTATACTTTTATTACACTCTGCCACCGGAATCGTGCCACTGCGTTTCGGATTTAATATTCTCATACTACACAAAAATGACAAACTTTAGTTTGAGAACTGGCATATTTCGTTATCTTTCTAGTGAAAATTGTACCAAATTTGAATTTGAAAATTAAATTACAGAACAAAAAACTATGTAAATTGAAGAAATTCAATTATGACATTATCTAATGATAATCATTTTCAGGAAAAATTGAATAAAGGAATTTGGCATTCATATTATAAATTAGTATCTACTGAAGTAGTCGCGCAAATTTAGCACCCATTTAGCCTGAGATAATTCCGCAAAACACGAGCGCAACACTTCTTATGACGTTCTATTGTTAAATAAATAATAACAGTTGCGTTCGTCGGACAGAAAGACCTCCTATCGGAATAAAAACGAAAAGGTAAAAATAGCTTATTGTCACTAACAGTTTTTAAACTCTGCACCTAACTTCTACTCATACACAAGAACAGCACCGATAATTTCATGGACAATAGACAATAAGCGCTAAGACCATTAGGAGGCAATTCATTAAACATGGTTCAAAACCACATAAGCCAGCTAATGGACCAATTGACACGAGCTCACCGACGCGATAGCCCGCTTACAATTTGCGCGCGAACATTTTAATTGGACTCAATAACAATGGAGCCTGATACTCTTCACTGATGAATCCAAAATCATGGGGTACGATAGTTACTGAATAAGTAAAAGTTATCAAAAATATTCCGACTATTAGGTGCAATGCTGTATTGCAGAGAAAGTGAATTATGGTGCGATATCATATATAGCATAGGAGGCATTTTTATGAAAGGCAAAACTGAGCTAAATATTGTAAAGGGACTGCATAGTAATATAACAATAATTTTTTAATGCATAGGAAACTATTTGAAGCCGTGTGCTAGATCGGTGGATCAAGGTTTAATTTTTATATACATGAGAGTAAACGAGCCCATACTAAAAGAATATTTAGAAAGCATCCAAATGAGGTTAGTATAAAGATCATGAGATAACAACTTCGACTACAAAACTGCTTCAAAAATATTTCCTTCATCATTACATAGTATAAAACAAAGTCCTCTACCGCGTCTGTTTGTCTGTTCGCGATAAACTCAAAAACTACTGAACGGATTTTCATGCGGTTTTGTATGGATAAAGTGGTTCATGAGGAACGTTTTGGTATATAATTTGTCAATGATTTTTTTTTATAATCAGGGCAGGACAACGTCTGCCGGGCCCGCTAGTAATATAGCTTGTTTTTTTTAATTTTGAGCTTCACTTCATGAAACTTAAGGAGTCGAAGGTGACAAAACTCAGGTGCCCGGGAGTGTATTATAACTAAGTTCTTAACAAAATGTAATTATATATATATTAATCTTACAAATAAATAATAAATATATTTCGTCAAAAACGTTAAAAAAAGAAAGTCAACTAGAATAATCAAAACTTGGATTATTACATGCAAAATACAATATTAAATATATCCTATGTTACGTCAACGAACAAAATGTATTCAGTTAAATCTAGCTTAGCATCAGATACATATATGATTTCGCTAAATCTAACAAGTAATTAAAGGTTTTCTCTTTGATACTTGGTAAATTGTAAGAAGATCTGTTCTAAAGTCGTTTGTGATATGCTATAATCCTCAACATTTAAGTCTCGCTTCGCTCGTTCCATTATACCAAACATTTTCGACCACGGCATACTGCGATCCGGCAAATAATACGTCAATAAACCTTGGTATTCTTCCCTGTAAAAAGAAAAAATATTCAAAATCTGACCTGTAAAACATTCCAGTCTCAAGTAGGATGTTATTTACACTCATTGCTTTCTTACACTAAGAGAGGGCTTGCAATAATAAGAAAGCAATATTCAGTTTTTTTTTAGATGCTCTGAAAATCATTGACAATAATCATTTGAGTGAATTTCAATTGATTGCACAATCGTATAACTCGCCTGAAATCGATATTTGAACCAATTGATCGGGAAGACATATTGGAGAACTATCAAGATACGTTACAGTTACGCAAGAAAATCGTAAGTAAACTGTATTCGTATTACGCATAATATTTACTCACATAATCTTTGGTGCCACGAAGTTGGCGTTAATGTAAGTTTTGAGTTCGTCCACTAAACCTGTATTTGAAGTCGGAGATATTTCATCTTGTGATCGTAACTTAATAGTCAGCGTGAAACCTGGAATATTAATATTACTGCAGTTATGATAATATATATATAATAAACAAAGCAGAGGTATATGATTTATAAGTATACCTAACGTGTTATATAATCTATACATTGTACCTATTTATTTTAATTATATAATTCATTTCAGTACAAATTATTAGAAAGTCGGAAAAATTTTCACTCTTTATACCAATTTTAAATGTCACATAACCTATATACGGAGTGGATTTTTTTAATGCCGCCTGGGGGGAAAAAATTTTTAATAATAGAGATAGCAAATTTTACTCCAAAGAAACATTTATTTGTTTTTGGAAAGAAATAAATCTGCGTTCAAAGATTTTCGAAAAAATTACTCTTGTTTCACCCGGGAATCGAACCGACTAAAATCTGTATAAATTACACCCTGTAATATTATTGCATCGATCGTTAGGGTCAATCACAAGGATGAAATCTCTCTAACATACTTGGTAAATTTAATGAAAGGGAAATTTAGATAAGACGATTGCAATAGCACGTGTTTGTAATGCAAACACCTTTCTTAGATGCGAAATAACTGCATGTATGAGGTAGTTTTAAATATGGAATGTTACATTAGAAAATCGATTGTCATTTGTTATTCATATTTGATTGTTTCACAATTCAGTTCATATTTGTCTCACGGTAAAACTGGCTTATCAAGAACAATTTGATTAAATGGAAACTTATTTTTTAATTACCAAAATGTGAAGCTAGCTCTACGGTAGTATGCAGAGAGATATCGAGACCGACGGCCACCAACTCGGTTCGTATTGAAAAGAATGGTAGAAAATTTAAAGAATACGGGCAGTTACAAAAGTTTAAATGTTTAAGTGTTTAAATGTTATCATGATGGTCGGTTGGTGCAAAACTTGCATCCTGGGGATTGTGAGAGACGACTACAATTTTGTCAAAGCATGCTGAGAAAAATTGACCGTAATCCTAATTTTTTGAGCAACATTGTATGGTCTGAACTAAACCAACTTCAGCAATAATGGTATGTACAATCGTCGCAATAACCACTACAGGTCTCGAGTGAATCCTGTTTGTGTTCGTAAAACTAACAGTCAAGTAAGATTTTCTTTCAACGTTTGGTGCGGAATTATGAGAAATATGGTTGTTTGAGTTCACGTGTACGAAAGTCATTTAAACACTGTCAAGTATCTTTAAATACTGAACCTCTTGAGACATGAGTTAAATGGTTTTCCCGATGAAGAGCGAAACCAAATAATTATACAACAAGATGGTGCTCCAGCCCATAACAGCAAAATCAGTACTTCCTACATTAATAACCATTTTAATACCTGGATTGTTACAAACGGCACAATCAGATGGCCTGCGAGCTCATCAGATCTCACCCCTTTAGATTTTTTTTTGTGGGCAAATGTAAAAAATAAAATTTATATTAAATCTTAACTAGAAATGAATTTGTTAAAAGAATAAATTTTTATATCCAAGAAAACGGAGCACATTTCGAGCAAATAATTAGTTAGTTTACCATTTTTGTAAATAATTAAATTAATTGAAGATTTCATGGTTTCCCTTTCATTCAATTTTACCAAGTATGTTAGAGAGATGTCATCCTTGTGATTGACCCTAACGATCGATCCAATAAAATTGCAGGGTGTAATTTATACAGATTTTAGCCGGTTCGATTCCCGGGTGAATTTTCGAAAATTTTTCAATGCAGTTTTATTTCTTTTCAAAAATAAAGAAATGTTTCTTTGGAGTATATAAAAAATAATAGTATTTAGAGTACTTTCCCTCCAGGTGGCATTAAAAAATTCCACCCTGTATATAAGTGCAGATTCTTGTTTGGTTTTACCGATATAGGTACTAGATATAATATTATTGGGCTAACATTAATTCATATACTTGTTTCTAGCGTTAATAAACAATTGATATATTATTCATTCATTCTCCACGTCTGTCCCATTCGTCTATTTATTTATTAGATTGAAAACATATTACATGTAAACAATGGCGGATCCAGGGGAACGCAGAGGGATCTTATTTGTGTGGTCTTTGTATCCCTCCTAAGAATAAATCCTGAATCCGCCCTTGTATATAGGTATACAGAATATTTTAACATCAAAATATTACCGACGTAAAAATAGTTGAAGATATCTAACATACCTTGAGAGAATTTATTCTTTAAGTGCTGAGGTGTGCCGAGACATTTAAATCGACCGTTAACCATGATAGTAAGTCTAGAACAAAGAGCCTCACACTCCTCCATACTGTGGGAAGTAAGGACGATGCCACGACCTGACAGCTGAACACCGCGTACTGCGCGCCACACCTGCAACCAAAATTATGTATTAGCCAGGGATTTTTGTGGGGGCACGCGGGGCACCCAGTGCCCTTAGGGAGAATTCGAAAATATTGAAAAATTGCAATAAAAACTGGAAGAAAAAAAGAGTTTGAAAAAAAAAATCTTGGTAACCTTTACAAAAATTTTTGGATTTTTTTTAATACGTCAAAGTTATCCAAATACGAAATCTAATCTATCTTTCTTGAACAGTTACCGCGTCGCACAGTGATTTGTCTCTGTAGTAGAGGTCGTATACAAAATTATGGGCTTATAATTTTCGAAAATTACAGTGCCCCCAAAAAAGAAATGACAAAAAAGGGCTTGGTTTTAGCAATAAGATTTTAGTAAATTAACGACTATCAACAAAATTATGATTGAAGAAGAATAATTGGATATAAACTATCTCAGTACATACATGTCGTTTCGCCGCTGGATCAACGCCCGTTGTCGGTTCGTCGACAAATATCAATCGTGTCCGACCTAAGAAAGCCAGTGCTGTATTCAGTTTTCTCTTCGTTCCGCCAGAGTACTGATCAACCTGTATAACAAAACGAATGCTCTTATCAATATTTTATAACTAGCGGGCTCGACAGACGTTGTCCCGCCCTGATAAAAAAAAATCCTTGACAAATTATATACCAAAACCTTCCTCACGCATCACTTTGTCCACTGCTGAAAACCGCGTGAAAATCCGTTCAGTAGTTTTTGAGTTTATCGCGAACAGACAGACAGACAGACGCGATAGCGGACTTTGTTTTATACTATGTAATGATATAATATTTTCACATATTGATATCATGGGATGTTTATTAAAAAATATTTACAAAAATCATTTTGAATTAACTTTCACAGGCAGGTAGCTAATATTAATTACGTAAGTAATTTAGATTACTTTTATTTTTGAAAACACGAGTATGTAATAAACTAAAGAAGCAGTATCCAATAAACTGCGCAGTCTACGCACTCGTTTACAGTGAACAATGTTTTTGCTAAATTAAACGGCAACAAAGTCGGCGGTAACTGCTACTACTTTAATAAATCAAAACGTCTATAAATTGAATATTAAATAAATGAATAAACTGTAAGTGGTTTACCAGGAATTATCAAATAGAATATTTTGTTATAAGGACCTATTTACCCTCTTATCTAAATGTTTTAAAAATCCCAGAGATTTCGCAAGCGCTTCCGCTCTCGAAGAAGTACCGTCCGGGCGTAATCCTCGTAGCAATGAGAACATATATAGAGTCTCGCGTCCCGTCATCTCTCCGAAAAGAGCATCAAACTGAGGACAGTAACCTGTAAAAATAATATAAAATATTAACATGTATAAAGCATATATTATATGGAATAATAAACATAGAAAATGTCATTAATCCAATATTTACTGTTGCTAATATAGGAATAAACAAAGGAGTGCCTATTGTTACTTTTAAAAACAAAAATAAATTTTATTAAGCTTATATTTCACTTATGTGTATATTGCAAAAAAAAATCAATTTGTGAGATATATGTAACTAACACTTATCTTTGTACGATATATAAAGAACGAACCTATATTTTCGTGAACTTTAGTGAGGTCCCGTTGTACTGAGTGTCCGCTGACGAAGGCTTCTCCGCTAGATATGGTCTCGTCGCCCATTAACATCTTGAACGTGGTGGTTTTACCGGCGCCGTTCACACCGAGCAATCCGAAACATTCCGCGTCGTTCACACCTTTAATCAATTCAACATTATGTTATTTTATTATGTTTAACTTGTTAATTACAAGATTATTTATCGGGCTACTATGTGACCATTATTACATTTTAGAAGTAACCTTACAATAAAAACAACCGACGATCAAAGATTCAATTTCCAAAGAAATTTTGTTTATATCAGTCCCTTATATCACTGACACTCATAGGACCGAAAACTCGTTCTTTAAAGATAATAAACTAAGTACTTTTATTATACTACTAGCTGATATTCGCGACTTCATCTGTATCGTAGATTACATTAAAAATATATTTGGTGTACAGAGGAAAAACATAGACTTCATATCGCATGCTGCCCCAATATTCTACGACAAGAAAACATACATCGATGAACGCGTAGGGTCTTTAAAATCGTAGTTCCTTAATTATTATTAAATGAAGCTATCCTGATATCTTTTCTAGATATGGATCACGTATCTATGAAGTAAATCAAAATAAAATCGATCATAATTGATCTATTCAGTAATTTTGGCGTGATGAGCGCACAACGGCGAACTTCTATAAACTTATTTAATTTAATGTCTTCTAGTTTTTCTTGTTTTAGCTCCGCAGAAGCACTTGCCAGTGTTAATGTTTTGTTTCAATGGAGATTACAACATATTTTACACAATAGTTTCAATGTTCCAAAGACGATGGCTCTCTTGTTAGAACTTTCCAGGGAGTTTTTGTGGCATTCTCAGAATTCATGGTCCGTGGTATTATTTTCCATTCACTTCACTTATGCAGAATAACCGAACTGTATTACGTAAAACACAACCAATTATACAAAATATAGAGTCAAATAACACATGATTATGAATAAAGTATAAAATACACTGCATGACAGACCGAAATCCCTCCAAAAACCCCTCAAATTTAATGTCATTTGGTTTAAAACACGATAATAAAAAAAGTAATAAACAGCGCAAAATTATGTAGGTAATAAAAACTTACTAAACGAAACTTGATTGACTGCGAGGTTTTTACCATAGTACTTGGATAGATTTTTAGCGACCAGACCATGTTTAGAAAGATTAGCTCTATCCAACATATGAACATGCGTAGCCTCATCAACAACGTCTTCATCTTGAGTACTATGGTCTATGGGCGGTGGGGCTTTCTTAAAAGTATAAACCTAAAAATATAACGTAAAAAAAATTATAAAATGTCATCACCATTTGCTCCTAACCGTTATCGGTTATAGCAAGCACCAAAAGACTGAATCCTAACAGTCTATTGTTTTGTCCTTTCTTATACATGTAACTAAATGACTAGCATATCTTACCTTGGCAGTAAAAGTGCGATTAAACTTGGGTTAGGTCAACCCACCGTTACGATATTTGTATTGCATAACCATAAGTGGTTTGGGTAATAAAATTTATACAAATAACAACATTCGACCTATGAAAAGCGAACTAAACAAAACATTAATAAGTGTAGATATTAAAAGAGTTAAAAAAAACAATAAAGAGGGGTTGGAGATATATTTTTAGCAGTCTGGTGAAGATGTTAAGGCATTGCAAGGCCAATAGCGTAGTCAATTGGAAAACTATATTTAAATAACCAATTTGTTTTAGCTATTTTTCATACATTCGAACATCGCTCAATTAATGGAGTACTACGCTGTTGGTATTGTGCATAATATCCGAGACTCTCCCATTTACTTATTAGTTACTACATTTTATGGATGCATAATAAAAATGAATTAATAGGTTACATAATAACTCTGTAATATTCAAACCTTCTGTGGCAAGCGGTATTCTATAATCATGAGTATACTCCAAAACACACAACCGGCAATCAGCATCACGGTTAAATAACGTAGGACTCCCGGCTCATCCCACTCCAAATAAGGACTGTCACGAACTAAAAAATATTGTATTTATTTAGTAAGTTCTACTGACATCAAATATCTGTATAACATAACTTTTGGTAGTTGGTTCAGTAAGGAATAAAAAAGTAGCGATGTGCCTTTATTTTTTTTATAAACTGGGAACCGTCCACCTAAAATCTATACTAATATTATAAAGAGGTAAAGTTTGAGGATTTGTGATGTTGTAGGAGGTAATCTCAGGAACTACTAAACCGATTTTGAAAATCCTCTGGTGTTGCAAGTGTCTATGGACGGTGGTGATCACTTTACATCAGGTGACCTACCTGTTCGCTTGCCTCCTATGATATAAAAAAAAAGTCGGAGAAAAAACAGTCGAACGAAAACGTTTCTTACGAACTCTGCCTTAACAATGAGAGATATATGATTGAGTTCTAGAGAAAAGTTGTAGCGCTTGATAATGCCTACAAAAACTAACTTTTATATTTAAGTCACCAAAAATAGTTTTTAAAAAATGTTTACTGCCCAACTAAGTGGACACGGGTCAGCTAGTTAACAATAATATACAACATAACGCTGCCTAATCGCAAGTCATATTAAAATGTTCAGCATAAAACTATTAAGTTACTGATGATTTTAACACACCAATAAAAATGTAATGTTATATTCGTAATCAGTGAGCTTCCTATCTATAAAAAATCTGTATCCTAACCTAATTCAACGTTATTTCGTATTTGTTAATATAAAATTGCAGCATACTGACACAGACAATACTTTTGTCACTTGTAAAAATAACTTACAGCGCCATTTATCATTTTTCTATGTATTACGCTGCGATGATCGTGTCGCTTATACAAACATTCACAAACTTTTTCGAGCGTGTTTTAAAAATCAACTAATGTAACGCCATTTTTTGTCCTTTTTACAAACTCTACTAAGTTGGATAATTTTAATCGTCTAATTAAGATTTTTCTCTGTGTATCAATTTTATTTATTTATTTATTTTAGGATCGTCAACATAACAATACACTAATAAATATATACAAAGTAGGACTATCGTGGTACATTATAAATGTAGTCATATTTAGAGATAACCACGGCATGCTCCAACAATAAATGAAATATTAATAAAACTAAATAATAAACTATTTTACATATTTAACATAATAATACAAAAACAAGGACATTGAAACAGAAAGAGAAATACTAAAACTAATTGATACTCTAAAACAATATTTTAATATATTAGGAAAGTAACAGAAAGAGAAAAAAAAGAAATACTGAACCAATTAAAACTGTATTTTGTGAACAGACTGATATGTCTCTATCGCTGTTTTGAAATGATTTCTTTTAGTTGAGAAAATGTCGCATGTTTTATGGAATGAGTTATATGACCTCATTGTCATTTTATCGAAGACTATATGTATTGCTCCGAGCTACGCTTCATGTGAATTCTCATGGAAATTCATTTAGTAATTTTACATATTACCATTTGCAAGGAAACAAAAAGACATGTTTTTTTTTAATTGTCTTATTGTATTCCACATTCCCTAAGCCAACCGCAATCAATATTGGGGAAATATTTTCAATTCAGACACGACGTTTATCATACTATAGATAATTAATTTATTATGTAATAATATTCTGATTTTGGATATCTATAACGTGTACAGTTAATTATTGTAAATTAACGTTTTACATAAGCATTTCATAAATTATAATAATGAATTATTTCAAAACTCACCGCAACAACTTTCGGAGAAGTGTTCGCACATTGTTTGCATTGTACATTCTTCAAGATTCGGAACCAACAAAAACATGTAATCACAGTTTGCCATACACGAGTACTCTACCAGACCAATCTGGTTCAGCATCCTGGACAGCACATACAATATTTTTGATTTTTTAACATTATAATTCTACGTATTAGTAATATATAATATACTATATTATAACTATAACATATATTATTACTAGCGAGGCCAGCGGAAGTTGTCCAGCCCTAATAATAAAAAACATCTTTACCAATTATATACCCAAACTTTCCTCATGAATCACTTTATCTACTGGTAAAAACCGCATGACAATCCGTTCGGTAGTTTTTGCGTTTATCGCGAACAGACAGACAGACAGACGCGGTGGGGGGCTTTGTTTTATACTATGTAATGATGATATACGTAAAAGTTTAAAGTTTGCCGAATTCAAGCTTAAACACTAATTTTATGAAGCAGTAAATAATTTATGTCTTACTGAGCATTGCATAGTATAAAAAAGTCCCCTACCGTCTTTGTCTGTCTGTCTGTTCGCGATAAATTCAAAAACTACTGAACGGATTTTTATGCGATTTTCACCAGTAGCTAAAGTGATACATGAGGAAAGTTTTGGTGTATAATTTGTCAAGGATTTTTTTATAATCAGGGCGGGACAACGTCTGCCGGTCCCGCTAGTTATAATATAACAACTATTTGCATCGAAATTTCTAAATAACTATATCTCACCTGATCGCCGTGTTGAGGTTGTATGCAGGGAAAAATTGCAGTATAGTATCAAGGATTATAGCCACGTTTTCAGTATCAAGTTGTGGCGTTGATAATGCTTCCACGATTAGTGACCCCATCATACCTATAAACATGAATTATATTTCAATTCTCGCTGTTAATAGTATTAAGCGTGCACATATAATAGACACTGCAATTGATTTTACAAAAAGGTAACTAAATTATTCAGAACCAACTTGAATGATAAAATAGCAAACAATTTATTAGAGTTTTTTTTTTGTTTTATTGCCATAAGTTCGAATAATTGGTAATCGAAAGTAATTTATAATAAAAAATAATGTTAATATTAAACAATTTATTAATATTATTACAAATCCTGGACGTATATTTTTTGTTGGTTAGGTTAGGTTAGGTGTTACTCAACCTTTTTTCTAAACGGGCCACAAACACGTTTCACTCTTGGTGTCGCGGGCCGCAAACTACAAATATTTAGGTGTTAAATAAAAAACCGTCATTTCAAATTAACAACGTGTTAATGTAGTGTAAAATGGTTGTCCAATAGAACAAGCTTGGTATAACCCTTATATCATAAGAAACTCATTGCGGTCGGGTCATCTGGGATCTATTTAATTTACTCAGCGTGCTCATAGTTTTTCTGATGGGCACGAACTTTAAAATAATTGAAAATACAGTATAATTGTGTGGGCCAACTACAAAGACTCGGCGGGCCGCTTTAGTATGGCTGGACTAGAAAGATTATGTAAATAAACCATGTCTTACCGAATAATATATTTACGAAGAAAAGGACAACGAATCCCATTGCCGGCCCGCTGAACAGCAAGGACATCAAGTAGTTTAGCGGTAGCATCGCCACACCATAAACCATGAAGCACAGGTACAAATACCCTGTAAAAAAGTATATTTACGGAGTTGTGAAAATATACTATGTATTTTTTTGGAATAAAACCTTTATCTCCGTTATAATTTGTAACTAGATAAACGAAAGCATAACATTAAAAACGGACAAACATATATATATATATATATATATATATCTATAGGATATAACGAGCGAGAGAATGCGATAGAATACATTATACAGTGTTTCTTACATTCGCTGTCTCCTCACTGTATATTGCATTTCCTAATACTTGCTCTGATTCCGAGCGTTGTTCGCGCGCGCGCGCGCTTTTGTGTGTGTGTGTGTGTGTGTGTGTGTGTGTGTGTGTGTGTATGCGTGTGTGTGTGAGTGAGTGTGTGAGTGTGTGCATATTACGAAGCCTTGGGAAAAGGCTTAATAATCAGAGTTGTGTGTTGTTCACGTGTATCGTTTGTGTGGATATTTTACAATTTTTTGAAGGTTTTACTTCTACCGCGTGTGAATTGCACACATGTTCTTTTTTAATGCAAAGCGATTGCACTATGCATGATGGTATGAGATATGCAATCCATTAGTAGTCGTCACTGTCATGCTGATGTACTGTTATGCATGTGCATTCGAGTACAGATCCTTATCATTTCATTTGTTTGCTGGATACACACCGACTGATAATAGAACGTGACATACTTAAGTGTGCCACATATGGCACTAGTGTTTGGTGAATGTGATTCCATCGGACACAAATGCCACGTTATTTTGTTACTCACCACGATAATACACTGTTTATAATTGTATCTCCTTGGATAGTTAGTGCGAGGATATATTATTATGTGTGTGTTAAAAAAAGATTGTGATTTTACCAATGATATTATAATTAAAAAGCTGTAGATACGTTACCTACATAATATTTTAATAAAACAAATGGCTCGATAACGCACCATACGTAAAGTAATATTGTGACGCCACACTGTCTTAGATAAAATGTGGTAGTAAGATGGCATATTCTCAATATCGGTGGTGAAACAGAAATAGTTATATGTCGCTTAGATATCATACCATACCGGGCCAGCCGTCAAAAATAAGCTAGCTAGCCAAGTTTTAACAAGACGCTGTGGGAGTGCATATGACGTATTTACAGCTTTTTAGTTATAATATCATTGGCTTTTACAATATTTGTAAAAAAAATAATACACGTTTATCACCTAATTCGGTAGCAGTAGAGAGCCCTATAACTTGGAATATAGCACAGGATATTATAATGGTTATGCATATTAACATGAACCACAGCCAGTCGAACACCGACGCGCTGAACCACAACACGAATGGCTGCACACCGGCCGCTTTTTGTAGCAACTGAGCGCTTGATAAACGTTCCTGTGATTATTCAAAACGATTAGTCATACTGAGGTATAAAATATTAAAAGCGACAAAGGTTTTTATGTCATTACTAGGTAGTAATAATTAAAACTAAAAATAACTTTGTATGTGGCGCTTAATATCTTAATAAAATATTTAATGCACAGAGGAAAAAACTACTTCCCCACGGTAAGAAAACACACATAATTAACACATCGTAAACTCTTAAAACTTTAATAATTTTATATGAAACTAGCTTTTAAGCAGCTTGCATTAATGTAGAATATATGTAGTATATTGAAACAGTTTTATTTTATGACATAGTTTTCGTAATTATTGTTAATAACTCATTCAATTATATTATAGAAAAAAAACTTGACGTTTTCCTAATACCAAGTAAAGTTTTAACATTCATAAGTGCCAGTGAATAAAATATTTGTAATTTTAAATTAATAACCAACACGTTACTTCATAGACACAAATTATTATTATAGAGATTATTAACACTGTAACAAACATTTATTTACCTTGATATAGAACATGACAAAAACAGCACTGACAATAGCTATACTGCTGCCGATACCCGAAGCAACTTGCAGTGAAAGCAATGTAACCAACAATTGCATATCAGTCTGAAACAATTATAATATTACTTTTAGTAAATAATGATAAAATGATGATAATAATTATAATTTATTTGTTTAATGATAAAATTAAAAAAATAAAGTACAAATGGTTTTTGGATTCGTTTTTGTTTGTTAGGCAGGGGAAGACAGAGGGAAAGAGGAGAAGAGAGGTGGGCCTCCGGTGCTCCCACTGACCGAACGAAAAGCAACAATGCAAGCACTGTCACTTCACTTCGGTGTTTCTGTGGGTCGGGTGGTAGTACCCCGGGCAAGCCGACCCATTCAAGCTGAAACCAGTACAAGCTTCAGCGTGGCTCTACTACCTATAACAGTTAAATGGGGAGATACAAATAGACAGACATACATTTTTTTATTGTTACCTTCGTTATCTGTTCCTTTATAATAAATATTTGTCACAAAATTTCGAAATATACATACATCAGATACATTGAAAACAATATATTGTAGAAATATAAATCAATTACAAAAGTATTGGTGCGACGCCAAATCGTTGTGTAAAATGGAATGCTATCGTTTTTATACGAACATTACCTTGTATAATTTTGTATACCCCTGAGAACGTGTATGCCAATTCATTAATTCATTATGATTGGTTCAGTAGTTAAGGCATGAAAGCGTAACAACCAACCAAACTCACATTCGCAAATTATATGATATTAGTTAAGATGGGAGTATATGTTTCCTTAGCCCGCATGTTCCTGCTGATACTGTATATATGAAAGAATGGTTTTCACTTTACATGATGTTAATATTGTTTTTAAGTTTATTTATATACAGTTACTTATATGAAATTATTACATACAATACTGTTTCCATTTCTAAATCTAAAAATGTATAATTAATCGTAGAGTTGAACGATTCTCTTACCTGTTCTTGATATGTTGCATCCAATGGTGAGTTGAAGACGTTTAATTCAGCAGTGGCATTGTATGCTTTAAGCAAGGCCGAATGAACAGTAGCCAATGACGTGGCGACATCATGGTATCCGAAGTTGCTGAACCAAGCTGTTGCCGCGTTCTCTTCGAAAGTTGCACCAATAGTAACACTGTGACGCATCACACCCATCACTATTGGATCTGCTCCCTGCGATAAGAGTTATGTTAGTGTTAAACCCAGGATACACTAGGGGACAAAATGGCCTTCAACATGGCCCGCAATGCGAAATCTACATGATGCTGCAGCGTTCTTCAGTGTCCCGTAACATGTCCCTCAACATTTTGCGAGACATTCACGTGACTCGGGACATGTTGCTTGCTCCCGCCTCGAGAGCGGGTGCACGTGTCGATAGTTAGTGTCATGGCATTTGTTACCGTATGTAGACGTGTGTGCGACGTGCCCATCAACATGTCTATAGTGTGGGGAAAGGAAGCCATACTTTTACTTCTTAAGATTTACCACAATCATGATTTGTTGTGGGATACTTCAAACCGGTATTACCGAAATAAAATAAAGAAAAAAGACTCGTGGGAGGATATTGCCAAGACGCTTAATTTACCGAGAAAAGAAATAGAAACCAAACTGCATACCCACGTTCGCAATTTGTTCGTGAAAGTAAGAAAATAAAATTAATAAATTTGCAAATGATCCGTCAAACATTCGGAGATCATTTAAATTTTACTTCTTTCTCGTTGTAGTAAGAAATTCTGCATCCACCACCTTCTATTTCGCTTACATATCTCTCCCAAATAAGTATCGCTATAAGTATAAGTATATATAAGTATCCCAAATCTTGAATATTACTCGCGTAGAGATAAAATTAACTTCAATATTATATTTATACAAAGTTTACGCTTGGTTTCCTTTCCCGGACTTAAATTTTGCTTTGTTATATTTACTTATAATTATAATATACATACAACTAGATTCTGTTCGCGACTTCGTCCATGTGGAATAATGACTTTGGGCTAACTAACACGCAGCGGAAGCTCTCAAAGGGAAAAAAACGATTTTAAAACATTTTTCATTGGTGCTTTGCTCCTATTGGTTTTAGTGTAATGATTTATAGCCTGTATTATAGCCTTACTCGATAAATGAGCTATCTAACACTGAAAGAATTTTTCAAATCGGAGCGGAACCTTACATATTTCCATACAAAATTTCATCCCCTATATTGTTATTTTACATCCTTGACGATAAAACTTTTACAAACTTTGAATGTCATATTTATTTATATCGAATTAATAGCCTAAAACATAAGTTCCAAACTTAAAGCTCTAAAAATGACGATACTTCCATACAACTTTTCAACCCCTTACAACCCTTTTTCAATTTAGAAGTAGACTATCTGTGTACCAAATTTCATTTAAATCGGTTCAGTAGTCTTAGCGTGAAAGCGCGACAGACTGACAGACAGGGTTACATTCGCATTTATAACATTAATAAAAATTTATAACAGTCGTTACCTATAATGATTCATTCATAAATTAATTATATTCTCCTATCTCTACGTAGGTAAAATATTATCATACCTTTTCCAAATAATATTGATCTATGGGCTGATTGTTGATTACGGTTAGCTTCATATTTTCAGCATTTGCTGTACTGAAGATACGCTCAAAAGCTTCTTTTGCTAAAGCGCCAATTGAAGTTGTAATGCTTCCATCGTATGCCAGCAGTGTCTCTGTCCTCTCATATCTATAAAATCACAGTAATTTAAGCACTAAGTACATGAGATGTATTATAAAAAAATATTTATTTAAAAATCCGAGTAACGCACGACTAACAAAACCTTGTCCTGATTGGCGAATGTTAAGAATCATATGTTTAATGTTTTCCTACTACATAATTACTAGGCAAACATTTCTCACGTTTGCTTAGGTTTTGTATCCTTAGGAACTATATAAGAAACTAGCTTTAGTCAGCGGCTTCGCTCGCGTTAATGTATATTTGACCCATTCCTCGGGAAGAATAATACATTTTTTGGATGAAAGGTACCTTCCTTTTCTTCTTTTCTGTACTCTTGACAACGTGTATATAAAATTTGATGATGGGCGGTTAAGTAGTTCAGGCGTGAACAAGTAACAAACACACTCACTTACGCATTTATGATTAGTTAGGATATATAATATAATAGCGGGTCAGGCAGACGTTGTCCCGCCCTAATAATAAAAAAAATTACAAATTATATACCTAAATCTTCCTCATGAATCAATTTCTCTCCTGGTGAAAACCGCATGAAAATCTGTTCAGCCGTTTTTGAGTTTATCGTGAACAGACAGACAGACAGACGTGGCAGGGGACTATGTTTTATAATATGTAGTGACATATAAGCAAGAGTGCACACTAGCATAAATTATCTATACTCAAATGAAAGCAACACAACAAAATAATTCGGATTAATAAAAATACAATTTTATATTATTATTAATTTTCTTATTGTTAATTCAGAATATTTGATGCGAGGCTCCTGAATTTCCCTAAGCGTTATTAATCCCACAACTACAATATTTCAGAGAAATCGATATCAATTTGATAACCTTGAACGTTCCTACAAAATCAGATAACTGAGGTACTGTGGGTAACAGAAGCCTATTCAAGTTGACTGGTTTTAACTTAAACTTCCATAATAGACAATATATATACGTTTTCAAAAAAGTGTCGATTTATAACTGTCGACCAACTGAAGGTAATGTTATCTTTATATTGATAGTTATTAGCCTGACAAAAACGATACTAGAACAACCATTTAAAACCAAGGTCCTTCATAAGGCTTCCTTCATCTTCAGTAATACATAAAAACAGAATGTATGACAGACTTTGACTATACATTACTTTCGATAAAACAAACGTCATCAACATAAATTAATATACAGTAACATAGAAGGTCACTGCTAATGCATTAGATATTATAAGTAGGTACCTAAAATCATAATATCAAATTCATAAACATATTTACCCGTCTTCGAGAGACAACGGTCTGATTTGGACAGATCTATTGAACGAAATAAGATATTCCATTATCAATAAAGCGACGTTGATGAGCAACAAAGGCACAACAATCTGTAGGACTATCAGCCACCAGGAGCGTGTCCACACCAACCACAACTTCAACCACACAGCTGTTACGTGTTGATACAGTAAACGGAATCCCTTCACCGTGTCTGCATCCCTATTAACTGTTGGTGAAATCATAAATATTAGATATGTTTTTGATATCTATATGAAGTTATGAATTAAAAAAAAAATTTGATTAAACTCATAAATAAATCTTCACTTTTATTTAAATATTGCTGTTGGATTTATATTATTTATATATCAAGCATTTTTCGATAGGTGGTAGAGCCACGCTGAAGCTACTACTGGCTTCAGCATGAATGGGTCGGCTCGCCCAGGGTACTACCACCCGACCCACAGAAACACCGACGTGAAGTAATAGTGCTTGCATTGTTGCGTTTCGTTCGGTCAGTGAGAGCACCAGAGACCCACCTCCCTTCCCCTCCCCCTCCCACCCCCATACAGGCTGGCAATGTATTTACGACTTCCCTGGTGTTGCAAGTGTCTATGAACGATTAAATTCATTCATAGACACTTGAATCATATTGATCACTCACTCACTCACTTGATTCATTGACACTTTAATAGTATGATCACATAATTAAATAACAGGACAACTGAACAGTTTGACGGTCAATTGTAACAATGTTTTTGAAGAACCCACTTCTGTCTCACTCACTTTTATTGGAGATTTTCACTTTTCCAGAAGATTTTTCAAATATTTACATCCATACTAACCTTGCCTTTACAATTAAAAGCACAACAAAAAACGAATTAGCCAAATAGGCGTAACCGTTCTGAAGTGACTCACTTACATACATTTCAATTTTTATTTACATTGATAGATTTCTTAAATAAAGTTTATATAATATACATTAACTTACGTTGATCCGTAGAGTCAAACTCATGCGATAACAAGTCGTTAGTGGAACCTTCCGAAATTACAGCACTCTCGTCGCACTTGGAATTTACAACAGCAACATCTGAACCCACGCTACATAAACACAATGAAATTATTATCAATCACAGCATAATCTAACGGACTATTCATTACATAAAATATATTTATTTAAAATGGTGAAATTCTACGAAATGTTTTACTTACGAGAGAAATACATCCTCTAAAGTTGTAGCTTCAAGGCCATAATTTTTGAAATTTATGAGGCCACTGTTCTGTTCTAGATTATTCAACATCTCTTCAAAGTTGTGCGACTGATCGTTTTTTAAACTGTAAGTTACTTCAGAACCTAAAAAAGTTATTTAATTCCGTAAGTAAATAAGTAGATAAAAGGATATAAATAATACCTATGAATTAACATCGGATATTGGAGATGTGGGTGTTTATCACAGCATTCTAGCAGGACCGACTTCCGTCTCTTCTAAAATGCTGTATAGTTTAAGTTCCCTACCTAATTACTTACATTTAGGATTATTAGTTATAAGTAATTATAGCTTATGATGGGAGTGACATATCTAAAATGGTAGAAACTAAAATAAAATGAGAAAAAGTATATTTACCTCGATCCTCTTTGATGGTAGCGCCTGGTATATATCTGTGGATGAGTTCATTACAAGCCCCGTAATCAAAACCATGATCTTTCACAACCACAAGCGTATACCCTACGCCGTAATGGCGTTTAAGAAAATATGGTGAGCCAATGCATTGAAGTCTTCCGCTGGCCATAATCGCAACTCTATCGCCGAGTATATCAGCTTCATCCATAAAGTGCGTCGTTAAAATCATGGAACGTCCTGTAGAACAACAGACAATATATAACAATTAAAAGACACGGTAGGCGGTTGCTATCCTGCTATAAATATTAAACCTAACTAATATTATAAACGCAAAAGTGAGGTTGTTTGTTTTTTTTGTTACACTTCCACACCTTATTTATTCAACTGATCTTCATAAAGTTTGCATACACGTTGTTCGGTATACAGAAAAGAACATAACACAAATTTCGGAGAAAAGTACTGTTTCCGAGGGGTAGATTAAATCTACATTTAAAACGACCGACGCCGCGGAAAAAAGCTATTAAGTCATAAATATAGAAAAACTAGCGGGCCCGGGAGACGTTGTCCCGCCCTGATTATAAAAAAATCCTTGACAAATTATATACCAAAACGTTCCTCAAGAATCACTTTATCCACTAGTGAAAACCGCTTGAAAATCTGTTCAGTACTTTTTGAGTTTATCGCGAACAGACAGACAGACAGACGCGGTAGGGTACTTTGTTTTATACTATGTAATGATGATTATATGGAATTAAAAAATACTAAAGTATAAGGTTGATAATCTATAATTATGAAGGAGATATCTTCTTCTATTTTATTCTTCTTTCTCTATCTATCTTCTTTTTTATTTATTTATTTATACTATAATAAGAATTTAAATGTAACGTGTCTGTACTTTTTCGATCTACGTAAAAAAAAATTGTTGTAGTTGTCTAGGAATAAGTAATAAAATACATTTCAATCATTTTTAGAAATGTCTGTCTGTCTATCTGTCTATCTGTTTGTATAAACACGCATCACTGCTAAAGTACTGGGTTCACAATAAAACCACACGAAGAAAATGGAGGGTTTGTTTGTTTGGCTGAACACGCTAATCTCAGGAACTTGATCTGATTTGAAAAATTCTTTCAGTGTTAGATAGCTTATTTATCGAGGAAGGCTATATATCATCACTCTAAGACCAACAATTTCAAATCGTTTTTTTTTGTCTTTTTGGGAGCTTCCGCTAAGTGTCAGCAAAAAAACTATTCCACGCGCGCAGAATCTAGTAAAAAGTATATTTGTAATCGTATTAAAATTCACTTCAAATTATTCCATTGATTTTACTTCAAATTGGGAATCTTGAAGTACCTTATACAGTATCCCCGTATAAAATTTTTAGCCGTATTTAGCCCTCTAGGTAGCTTATGAGTTAAACTAGTCTTTCAAGGGTTTAATATAGGTTAATAGCCTATTTTAACAAATTTATTACTGAAAACTTTCGAATCGAATAACCCATATGCACTTTTAACCATATTCTATCTAACTATCTATCTAACCTTACTTTATAAGGGAGTTCATTAAAATGATAATTTTAATAAAATGAAAATTTTCAAATCATCGCCAAAAACTCAATTTACTCTCCCTATAACTCTCATAAGTTTATTTTGTTTGCAGGTATCGTAAATATTCCCTTTGAATATTGGAGATTTTCTAAAATTCGCTATCTTTGAAGTTCTGGTACGCATTTCTGACAATTACAGATCTCACAAAATAATTGTTTTACGTTGTATTTTATGTATACAACAATCCCTCTTAACCATTACCCCAACCTTCTGTCATTATCTACAATATGATAAGAGATAGCAAAATCAATAAAAACGTTATTTGTTAATTTTAATACTAAAGTTGCTAACGTATTCTTAATTGCTCTTTTTTCCTAAAATTAAGTCAGCGCAACATTCCGATATTACCAACTGTTTGCATGATTGTAAATATCATATGTATGCGGATGATCTACAACAATACATATCTTTTAAGGGTGATGAATTCGGGGCATCCGTTAATAAAATTAATAAGGATCTCAGTAGATTAATATCCTGGTCTGAGCAAAACACATTGGTCCTCAATCCCACCAAATCCAAATTCATGGTTTTAGGAAGCAAGATGCAAATTAATTATATTATATCCACCAATCCAGTGATAAAGATGATGGGCAAAAATATAGATAGGGTTGATATAATTCGTAATTTGGGATTACTCATCGACCCGGAACTTCGTTTTGAGTCGCACATAAATAATGTTATTAGAAACTGCTTCTATAGGTTAAAAGTACTGTATCGTTTATACAGTATTTTAGTATCACATTGAGAAAGCTACTTGTTGACAGTCTAGTTCTATCGAGGCTAAATTACTGTGATACAGTGTATGGTCCTTGTTTATTATCGCGTACTGATCGTTCCATTCAGCGTGTGCAGAATGCTTGTGTCAGATTTTGCTTCGATGTCCCGCGCCGTGGGCATATTACACCATTTTTGAATGACGCAAATGTCTTAAAAATGGCGGCACGACGCGAGTTACACATGGCTATGTTACTTTTTGGGCTGATTAAAACCAAAAACCCAAAATATCTGTATAACAAGTTAGAGTGGAGACAAGACAAGCACACGTATTTTTCATGTTCTCGCACTATGACTAATCCATTATCGATACCTCTCCATAGAACTACCGCTTTCAGAGGGTCATTTAAATATGCCGCCACTCGTTGTTGGGACAACATCCCACCGCCATGTCGATCCAAAAAGAGTAAACTTAGCTTTAAACTCTCATATAAGCATTATCTATTGCAATTTCAAACTCAGTAATTAAAGTGACGTATAATGTATTCACGTAGTTCTATTGTAAGCTCTGTTTATTGGTGTGTATTTCTTCTAAATTTATATTTGTTTTATTTAATCCTAAATTTGTGGTTACAGTAGTTACATCTCTTTAATATGGCCATCCGTGACGTGTTACGTGTGTCTGTGTTATTTGTTTGTTCGTTTCAAATTTTGTATTAACATTAACGTCCGTTTATCATCATATATAGGCTCCCATCGAAAATCAGCGCTGCAGTACTACTTACAGTATTGCAGATTCTTGCTGAATGGGTTTGCCAATTGTGGGACATCTATTTTTCATTTTTAAAATTGAATTTTTTTTCTGTCTAATTAGTTTGTGTAATTTAATTGTATGGTTCTTCTAACAATAAAGTATAACTTTCTTTCCTTCATTCTTAGCGTAAATATTTTTGAGCAAAATTTTGTATTTATGTATGCTCCTGGCCGTTTTCGGTCACAACGACTGCTTCAACTCCGGCGCTCGTGTTCTTTCATATGGCTAATATAGCCGATTTTCTTACGGAAGGAGCGTGCACATTGTATACAAGTGAGAACACCATTCTCGTAGGTATAATTGATTGCCGCTGGTGGTCGGGCTTTCAATTCATCACGTCTAATATCAAGTGCAGCACGTCGATGTTCTTCATAAGTCTGGACTCTAGTTGCCACATGAGCTCTCCATTCTGGACGTTTAGCTGCTAGAACCTCCCAGTGTGAAGGGTCTATGTTACACTTTTTCATGTGACGCTTAAGCACATCCTAGTATCTGAGTAGTTGACCGCCCTGCTTATAATTCGGAAGCAGTCAGGTGCGCAAGAAATATTCCAGTACACAAACGTACGCGCAAACGCAGGTGCACAAATTCGTCTTCCCCCTCCCTAGTCCACAGGAACGGAAAACCGATACAACCAGAGGAAGGTTCCGATGATGTGTCTGGCCGACGGTAACTATCACCTTATACCGACGCCCTTGGCCATTCACCTTGCCTTGCTATTTCGCCGGGTCCGCCAAACTTTTTGCATATCTTTTTAAGCTTTCCCACTAAAATAGACTTTATGCATTAAGCGAGAAGGCTTCGCTACAAGGCCTGCTAAGAGACAGGCCCCCCTCAGTCAGGTTTAGCCCGCGAGCTGACGCGGCTTGCTGGGGTGTGGTCGCTGTGTACACTACAGCTACTTGGAGCCACTGACGAGAGATTGCAACGCGCCTGCGGTGAGTAGAGCACTACCGCCCTATATGGGCCACCTGATAGAATCCTAAGAATGATACAGCTAGACGCCCTGCTACACTCCCTGCTTTGTATTTATATTACGCATGTTGCGTCCATTTTTTTAAACGATATTTTTTTATCATAAAATTGCAATTGTTTCAAGATTTCAAAAAACTTTAACATTAATAAATCAAGTATACTTATAATTCAAATATGATACATGAATTAAAATAATGAACTTTAATACGTGTTCGGACTGTCGAAATAATATACTTTCCTTTATTAATAAACTTATTATAAGAGAAAAGATGGGCTTTACCTTTCTTCTCTCTTTGTAGAAGATCCCACAGAGCACGTCTTGAAGCAGGATCCATTCCAGATGTTGGTTCGTCTAACAACACGACACGAGCTGCACCGCAAAGAGCTATACCAACACACAGCCTTCGTTTTTGACCACCTGATAGACCTCGAGATTCGTAATCGCGCTTAAAACATAAAATATCGTTTAATATTTATACATCAAAATCTAAATAAATTAGGTAAACGGCTAGTTGTAGGATGTATATTAAAATAGAACGAAACATAAAATTACGATACAAAAATAGGTCAGAAATGTATAGTAGATTAAAATTGTCACTTACTTTTTCTTGCAGTTCCAATTTTTCAATAAGGGTGTCTATCTCGTCTGTAAGATCTTGTCCACTGAAACCTTTTAGTCGAGCGAAAAACTCCAAATGCTCCCTAACGGTAAGTTCGTCAAATATTACATTATGTTGTGGACAAAAACCAAGGTTGCTTCGAGCATACCGACCTTGAGTCCTTACATTATATCCAGACACCGTTATTGTACCACTAGTGGGTTCCAAGTTTCCTATGAAAGAAATTTTTCATGAACACATCTTCTTATTATGTAAAAATAGTAAAGTTAATACCAACCAGTTAACATAGACATTGTTGTAGATTTTCCAGCACCATTATGCCCAAGGAGAACAGTTATTTGGTCATCATAAATGTTCAACGTTAAGTGGTTAACGGCAACGTTATTATTAAATACTTTAGTTAGATCCTGTAAATTAAATTCAACAAAGTTAAAAGCAACAAATTTATTACACGATACTTGTATATTATATTAATTCATTTTCAAACCGACTTCAAAAAGAAGGAGATTCTCATTTAGGCTGTATTTTTTTTTGTTCGTTAGCTCAGAACTTTCTCATGTATAATCCGATGCGGAAAATTATTATTTTATTTTAAAGAGGACATTTGAAGGGGATACCAATTTATTTCCATTATTAGCATTGGATCATGCATTTCGAAGATACACCGGGCAACTCCTTAAAATCGAATAGGAAATGTATAGTAATTGAGATATTGCTACGTTTATGACAAGCCATGATTGTGTAGTTATTTAACTGTGGTCAAGGACGTTCCGATAAATTTTGAAGTCAGTTTTTTTTTGTATTATCATTATTACATTTATCTGAACTCCGACAGCATGGCCAGTCGGATCTTCTTCCTTTATTATTTCTTCTTGTATATCAGGCGTGCTAAAGACAGTTTCGTCTGAAAAAGAATAATTTCATCAAAATATATAATGCGGATTTATTTACATTTCATCTTCAGTATTTAACTTACAAATTATGAAATAAATATTTAAATTATTTAATGTTATTTGACATATTTATGTTCAATTTCAATCATGACTTATCTTCTAAATATATGGAAAATTAACTCACCGTGAGCCACTTTACGGTTAGGGAGCCAAAAACTTTTCTGAAAAGGGAAATACCATGGTTTGGCCATACCAAAGGGACCGGGCATTACTTGCTCGAGGTAAAGGGCCATAAGCATGTAAAGTACACAGTCTACGACCAACATAATAATAACCTGCCCAAATACAAATTCCGATGAGTCTTGTCCAGGTGAAGACATGAAATCGCCCCATTGCATACCTGTCAATATCATACACACATTTAATCCGAAAAATTGTTCATAATATAATATAGCAATAACGAAAAATATTTGTCAATTGCATATCTTACCTCCAATACTTTCCTTGCCCAATAAAAGTTGGAAACCGTAAGCCATAGCCGAATTGACACTAAGACATATTAAGCCTTTCATAGCAGGAGACAAATTGTTGTCCGAAGTTAACATAAATGCAGGAAAATATGACAGTATCCACAACACGCCTGCGAATAATGCCGCGGTACTACCTACAGAATAAATATTGTTAAAGATAAAACTAATATAATACAATATTACAATTTAAATTTTCTTAATAATGTCATATTTATTAAAGGATTATCTGAAAACATAAGATTATGTAAACCTCTTTGATATCGATATATTTTATAAATGCGTTACTCTTATATTATAAAAAAAATCGTATTTACTCAGTGATGGAGTAAATTAGGCAAAGAGCTTACGTTCGTTGAAAGAGTAGTCTCGGGGGGAATATTAATAAATCGCGAGTAAATTTATCGAAGATAAAGAATGAAGTTAAAGATTATTTGATACATTTTTGTGAAGAAAGGAGTATTAATGTAAAACATACCACTTGAAAAGAATCCACTTAGCATAAAACAGAAGAATATCGTACACATCATGTATAAAATCAAATAAAAAAATAAAACCGTCCACGGTGTATTAGTAAACACAGCGTAATCGCTGAATCCATCTTCATTAGTAAACCAATGCACCTATAAAAGTATAAAATGTTAATCTTGGCCGTTAGAATTGTTATTAATAAGTTATAAACTGTGTACTTTTATTACCTTTAAGATAATTGTTATGAGTATAGCAGCTAATAGCAGATAGATGAATTGTTTACAAAACCAGGCGGTCCAGTGCAACCATGTCGGTAGACCCATGATTTTCATTGATTCCTAAAATTAAAAAATCTTATAAGAATAGATGTAATTCATATAAAAATGAATACATATTTTAATCCACTCTTTTAGTATAATATCAGTAAATAGTAATACAAATGCATAGACTAGCTATCCCCGTAACTGAGCATACGTTGATTACAATAAAGATTTTCTCATATAATTTTCTTTTACTGAAATTTTATGGTTTTTTCAAGTATTATTGATAATTATTATAGATTATAAATATATTGATAAAATAAATATTTTGGATATAATATATGCATATTGTATTTGTATAAAAAACGGAAAAGTCGAGAAATTGTAATTAAAGAGTTTTAGGATATTGATGACGCTGGATACATTTTATGAGATACACCAAAATAAGGTACCTACTGAAGAATTATACGTCTTACAAATTACTAAAGACAAGTTCACGATGATATATGTCTCTCTCCTGAGGATAACCCACAGTAGCGCTTTTAAATTTTAAATATTATAAAAAAAATCGTTATTTGCGATGTTATATTTAATTAAGTTAAAAAGTTGTGTTCGCAGTTTACGTTAAACGCCCTTTAAAACGTATAATTTCAATGAATATATTAAAAAAATATGTCACAGATTTAAAATTACACGCACTAAATAAAAACTTTTTGGGAACATACTCACGTAGCATCTATGACTCATAAACTATAAATATCTAAACAATATTGGAATGTATATTTGTGAGAGTTACCTTCAGTTGCTGTTCCTTTTCAATAGTTACTGCTCGAACTATATTTACTGCAACATAACTAAAACTGAGCATAATGAACATCGGAAATATCTGCTGTAGGGCCTGAATAGCGTAGTCTTCAACATAAGATGGGTGCGGATATCTCTGAATGTTCACGCTGAAGTTTCTCATTTCATCAATACCTGTATATCTTGCAATTAGCTCGGTCGATATGCTTTGCTGCAGAGCGATGAACATTTCGTTGACATAACCTGATAGAAATATTCAAATTTGATATCAATATCCCGAATATTGATAATTACTACATCATACAAAAATTGCTACTAAATTATTACCAGGATCACTGCCACCTTCCGCAGATGTTGATTGCCTTGGTCCAGGTAATGTGAAAGCGGGAAAGATTTGATCAGTTCGCCAGGATCTACCTCCAATTGAGAAGAAAGAATTGAGACGTGGTCTTTCAGGAAATCGTAGGGCATATGATAAATTGTATGAAAGTGTTGTAGCTCCTAAAAACATGTTACGAATATTTGAATTTATTACAATAAAGTTATAATTCACTCGCTATCTTACAAAAAAAAATGTAGGAAAACTTATAAAAGAAAACACAGATACAAAGTTTCACACAAATCGTTAGAACCGTTAGAATCGCTTAATACTACTAGATTATAAGTCTTTTACCCACCATAAAGTGTATCGCTAAATTCGACTGCAGCAAGAACTTCACGTATCGTTTCTTCCAAAACATAAATTCCTCTTAGTTCTTCGCTGCTACTATATGAATCGATTTTAACATGGCTTTTAATAATTTCAAAAATGCCAGTCGAATTTGTATTATCGTCAGTTGGCCATTCTATTCCTTCAAACTCAGGTATAGTATCTATCATGATAGGAAGCATATGTTCTAAATTTTCTACGAATAGATGAGCTATTGCGCTTCTTAATACATCTTCTAACTCTGGACTAGTTGGCGAGTACGCAATAGATAGTTCGCTTATATTCATTCCAGCTCTGAAAAAAAATGTAATATTAAATCTAATTCATGTCGTAATAAGATTGTGTGCTCAAGTGGAGCTGAATATGAAAATGTAGTACTAAGCAAATAATGTACATGTGTATAATGTTTTAATTGATCAAGTTGTTTAATTTGTTGTATTAAAAAAGTTTATAAGTACACTAGCTTCTGCGCGGGACTTCGTCCCTGTGGAATAGTTATTTTGGGCTAACGCTAACATGCAGCGGAAGCTGTCAAAAGGAAAAAAACGATTTTTAAACATTATTTCATTATTGCTCCGCTCTTATTGGTCTTAGTGTGATAATATATAGCCTATAACCTTCCTCGATAAATGAGCTATCTCACACTGAAAGAATTTTTGAAATCAGACCAGTACGAAAGTTTATCGCGTTCAACCAAATAAACCCTCCAGCTTTATAATATTAGTATAGATTTGTTCACTTACAACATTGTAGTAGAAAAGTTAAGACTGCCAGCAGGTATTGGCGGATATGCAATTGAATCGTGAGTAACAGGCTCAATTTGCCATCGCAAGATAAGAACCAATGTCATTGTTAGAACTGGTAGAAATAATTCTGTAAAGGTCTGGACCCGATGCCTCCACTGTTGCAAAAAATTCTTCCACATCAGCAATTTGAATTTTGTGAAGGCGCCTGCCTCCTTGGGCTCTCGCCTTACCCTCATTGTACTCACTGCCTAGATACCTGCATAATCAATGTCAGTATTAAAATAAGGATTTACTAAAATTAATTTATTAATCGGAATCAACAAATTATTAATTGATACAAAGATTAAACACATTATATTAAGATATCCATAAATATTCAAAACGTGACTGTATTTTATGTATGTCAGTGAAAAACTTTCATTTACGGTCATAATATAACGAAATTATCGACATATAATTTTCAAGATATGTTTCATAATATTTTTGTTAAAATAGATTCGATACCTATAGGAGAAATATAAGTAAATATAGCCTACATCTGAGACAAGCAACATTCTACTTCGTTTATATCCCTGGAGGCTTTCGCTGTTCCCTGGGTCAATTGTAAAGCACACTACCAAAGACCTCAGAACAACGCGACGCCGCAGTCCCCCTGAATCGTTTGAATTCTACGGTATGCCAAGAAAGCAAAATCTCATTTGTTACTACAAACTACCTGAACTAGTTACGCGTTTTTTTTTTAATCTATGGACATATTTTCGAGACTGTGGAAATGCATTTTCAAGTGAATTATGTACAGAGTAGAAACTAGTACTTCATCAAATAAAAAATTGACAGAGACCTAGATGATTTCACATCATATAATTTAAATACGTCACTCGTTATACCCTTTTTCTAGGTACTTCTACAACTACAACTAGACTTAGTTATACGCGATATTTATTATTATGCCATTTGGCATGTTTGGCATGGCATCTTTCAAAAATAGACACATTCTTGCTGTTTTTTAATACTCTGAAAGAAAAATATTCATCGATGTATAAATACCACAGTCACGCTTAGCACATCGAACACCTGCAAAAGATAACGATATCGTATCACTGGAATCACACCCACTCATCATGATGACACGACAAAAATATGTACTTCCATACAAATTCACGTTCATCGAACACAACATTCATATATTTTTATCACGCTTTTATTAGCTTCACCTGTATGTATGTATATAACCGACCCCTTTTAGCTCGATTTTGTCCTACTTTGAACCATCAGATTTAATTCAAACTTTGCACACCTGTCAAAGGTCGATGACAATGCAATAATCCGAAAAAAAAAGTGAAAAAAAAATGGAATTGAATCCGCAGTAACGTAAATTACATTTTGTATCCGAACTTACGTAAATTATCCCTTTATAATTTTTAGATTATTTTTAAACTATACAAATTATTATTATTATAGTGACAATATAATTATTGGAATAATTTTCATAACGCAACATAATTAATTCTTCATACTACATGGTTATATACTACGCACTTAATAAATAATTTATAAAAGTAGCATAATTCTGGCAGCCACTCTCTTTCCTGAACTTAATCCTTAAACACATCATTCTTTATCATCAGGCATATTTATGGTGAACCACTAACCTATAATTATTTTTGATACGGCATACTATCTGTGTTTCGTAAGTGTTAATTATTAAAGTAATATATAGATAATATAAATAAACGTCTAAGACGAAAAAGATTCTTCATTAGGATAGTAATATGTAAATAGCAATAAGTATAGTAGATAGTACCTACTTATTACGTATCGCTATATCCGGAAGCAAAAACGCAATCCTTTCCTAATTTATCAGAATAATTAAGGGCCTAGAACTGTAGTGCATTCTCGATAGAAATATTTTTGTATTTTTGAGTGAACGCTTCTCTTTTAAGCACCGTGTACTGTTGCATATAAAACGACGATTGTCATATCATAAGTAGAAAAATATCTACGTGCTTCTATAAAGAAAATTAACCTCATATTCTTTCTTTTATAGTATTAACCAAAGTTATTTGATGTACGATAATTATAAGTAAATATATACTACAGGCAAAGTGTTCGTATGTCAACGATGTAGAATTGACACTAAGATAACAATATCTCTCCTTCTTAGAATAGTTTCCAACTGCCCGCGATTTTATAAACGATATTACGCAAAAATAACAACTTAGAATAATTTCTCTAGGCTCTTCCCAAAATGGGTGTCCGTTTATATACCGACATAGAAGAAAAACTGACAAAAACTTTCGTATTTATAATTACAACATTCCTCAGAATATACTACTATAACTGAAGCTGTTTTGGTATTATTGGCTAATAATCATTATATGTGTTTAGATAAAAACAAAGCAAACAAAAAGAAACGGCTTTTTTAACCAACTTCGAAAAAGGAGGAGGCTACTATGTTCGGTTGTACGTATTTTTTAATGTATGTTAATCGATATCTTCGTCAATTGTGAACCGATTTTAATGATTCTTTTTTTATTTGAATTGGTTAAACTCAAAGGTGGTCCCATATAAATTTAAAGAAAATATTCAACCTCTAAGGGGTTGAAATATCGTTTATTTAATTTTCACCCACTTCGTCTCTACGTATTTTCGTCAATTTGAAATCGATTTCAATAATTTTATCATACCCAATAGAAACCAGATATATTTGTGAACACTAACAATGGATAAAAAAATGTTTTCACGAAAAAAGAAAATTAACCGACTTCTATATGAAAGGCCAATACAGCACTATTAAAAAATATTGATATTTGCGCTACCTAATAATATATTTGAAGTCGGTGCCAACCTACATTTCAAATTTGTTGCAGGTAATAAAATATGTTAATAAATACTGTTACAATTAAAAATAGACAAAATATTATATTTGAATGTGGAATCTGTCATTTTTATATGATTATTCATTGAGTTTTCTCATTTTGGCGCCAATACATTGTACAATATTTTGTGATATTAAAATTAAGTGGAGTGATAAAGAGAACCGAATCGCTGTGATTGCATTACACAAATTAGGTATGGAGCCAAATGCAATATTTAAAACTTTCCATACGCTTGGTATTAGTAAAATGTTTGTGTACCGGACTATTAATAGGTACAATGAGACCTCCTCTGTTTGTGACAGAAAAAGACCTGGTGGTCAAAGCAGTAAGGGAAAGAATTCGAAGAAATCCTGTCGGAAAGCAAAAGAGTTTATCTCGGGAGACGAAGATAGCACCTAGAACCATGTTGCGTATTTTAAATGACTTAGGACTTGCAGCCTATAAGAGACATACTGGTCATTTTATAACTGATAATTTAAAAAGGATTAGGGTGGTAAAATCGAAAGAACTACTGAAGCGGTACGCAAAAGGAGGTCACAAAAAAAATTAGTTTACGGATGAGAAAATTTTTACAATTGAGCAACATTTTAACAAACAAAATGACCGTATTTATGCTCAAAGCTCTAAGGAAGCTTCCCAATTAGTCGACAGAGTGCAACGTGGGCACTATCCGACTTCAGTGATGGTTTGGAGGAGTATTAGCTATGAAGGAGTGACTGAGCCATACTTATGTGAGAAAGGTATCAAAACATCGGTACAAGTGTATCAAGATATCATTCTTGAGAATGTAATGAAGCTCCTTAACCACACCATTGTCAATAACCAAAAATGGTCCATCCAGCAAGACTCGGTGCCGGGTCATAAAGCTCGGTCTACGCAGTCTTGGTTGGAAACGAACGTTTCGGACTTCATAAGAGCTGAAGACTGACCGTCGTCTAGCTCCGATCTTAATCCACTGGATTATGATTTATGGTCAGTTTTAGAGAGTACGGCTTGCTTTAAACGCCATGATAATTTAGAGTCCCTAAAACAATCCGTACAATTGGCAGTGAAGAATTATCCCACGGAAAGAGTGCGTGCTTCTATTGATAACTGGCCTCAACGTTTAAAGGACTCTATTGCAGCCAATGGAGATCACTTCGAATAAGCTTTTTATATTTTAAATTGTTCTATATTTCTGTATTAAACTAACACACTGTAAAAGTAATAAATGTTATTTGCAATAGAAATTTTTTTTTTTCTTTGTTTAAGTATTTATTATGGCAAGACTAGGTATACTATACAGATATACATAGCGGGGCACGAGACTGGACCCAAAGTTTCTATGCAGATGATATGAATTTAGGTTGGCATTGACTTCAAATATATTATTAAGTAGAGCAAATATCAATATTTTTTAATTTAATAATTTTTAGTTATTTTTCGCTTTTTAGTACCTTATTGGTTTTTCATAGCGAAATCGGTTTATTTTTTTTGTATAAAATGTTTTTATTCTTTAGTTTTGTGCAATTATATTAACTAAATCAATATATTTGATTAATTGCTAAGAGAAATTCGCGATAAATTCAAAAATAAATATTATTATCGTCATAAATATTAAACTAATTAATTCACGCAAATATTTCGATTTCACGGGCCAAAAAATATTTCGATAACATTTACAAATTACTCATTTCTACACGAAGTATTTCTAGTGGTATTCATTTCATGGTAGTGGTACAAATTCACGATAAATTACAAAATAAATCTCATATTACAGTAATAAATACGGTGAAATATTTCGATTGTGCGGCCCAACACTAGTTTCTACAACTAGTATGCTTAATGGTACTATTTGATAACACAAATTCTCGATAAATTAAAAAATGAATATTATGTTAAATTGTTATGTTTTATTATGTTAAACTATGCGGACTGAATACTCGTTTCTAAATCGAATATTTTGAATGCACTAATTCCTGACACTAGAATTCATAAAAAAAAATATCGCATTAAATTAATAAACACAATCAAATATTTCGATTATGCGTAGTTTCTACAACTAGTGCTTTTATGCGGATAAAAATGTTTACGAATTCCAAAAATAACAATTCTATGATTTACGCGCTGTAATTTTAATGGATATCCATACAAATTTTATAGATTTACGTACCCTTTTATTCACAAAAAATCGAAATAATAATATCATTAGAATATTTTTTTTATAGAAACAAGAACAACGGTTCACGTTAAACTGACATTTACGAACTGAAAGTATTGAATTTAACATTATATCTATTATCGAAAATAGATAACAAGTCATGGTAAAGATAACGCTTCCGCATTACTTATTTTATTTTTATACAACCAGTAAAATTACTTTTAAACTCACGTGTTGAGTGATTAATCATTCAGGATGTAAAGAGCTGACAATAATAGCGTTTTTGCTGATTAAATTAATCAGTTAATACAATCACAATTGAATACTTTAAGAGTGCTTATGTTTCACGCCAATATACAGGGTTATTGGTAATTCGATGTATTCCCGTTAGGAGGTGGTAGGAGTGACTACTTGTAATAATTTGAACCTCATATGCATTATGCAAAAGTGGAGCATTTTTGGGTTATTATGTTTTTTAGCTTTTTTTCAAAATAAGTCAAAAATGCAACATCAAAATTTTTATTTTAAAAAAGTATAAATTTATATCTATTTTTTTCTACTGATTTATAAAAACGATAAACACTGGGTATTTATCAATATTAAAACAACCGTTACCGGTTCAAATCTAAAAATGCGAGACGAAAAACCATACTACTAAAAATTTTTTTTTCACTAAAATGCTTTAAAACCTAAACGGTATGAAACTTGGCTCGTAAATTATTTTAAACACAACCGTTTTCTTAGCTCTGCAACAATACATAACAACTAGGAAATTATTTCAAAGGGACTGAAAAAAAAGATCACGAAGGAAGCAGGCGGAAATTCGTATTCGAACTAAACTTAAGGTGGTTCTTTAAAATTTTTATAAAATTAATTAAAAACCAAATGTAAATAAAACAAAGAATACAAATTAAAAATAAAATTTAGAACCAGTAACAGTTTAGTAGTAAAGATATATTAACAATTAGTAATAGGTAACAATGACGACATTTTGTAATTTAGTCTAATTAAAGTTCTTCTCCTACTGCGTACGCAAAGTAGCATTCTTTTTTTGAGTTGTGACTTAACTACCGAAGTAGTAAAATCATTTATTACAATTATTTAATTATTGCTGTGCGTTTCTTGTTTGTGATTATATATTTTATTTATTCATATAATCAATACGCTTATAAAAACAATATTAAATACATATATAATATTATATATATATATATATATTAATTCGGAATGGTGAAAAGAAATAACCATACTAAAGTCAGTCTGCATTATATCGTCTTCTTTTATATACATTCTACATTAGTCTGATTTTATTCAAATAGTTTATTCTGGCATTCTAATCCTTAAAAACATATTTCATATCATTACATAGTATAAAACAAACCGCGTCTGTCTGTCTGTCTGTTCGCGATAAACTCAAAAACTACTGAACGGATTTTCAAGCGGTTTTCACCAGTGGATAAAGTGATTCATGAGGAACGTTTTGGTGTATAATTTGTCAAGGATTTATTTATAATCAGGGCGGGACAACGTCTGCCGGGCCCGCTAGTACTAGTTAATCAATTGATTCAGTTTTGTGAAGAACAGTCAACAGTTCTTGGTCTATTTGCACATCCGCATCTGCAACTATATCCTGTATATTACTTTTCATCGTACAGTATTCGATTTATATGTGATGTGTCTGAACTCGTAATTTTAAAAGCTTAGTTTTATCCTCGATTGTATTTTATATATCATAGAAGGTAAAGGAACAGGTGGGTCACCTGATGTTAAGTAATCACCAACAACACCAGGCAACACCTGCAATACCAGGGGAGTCGCAAGTACGTTGCCAGCTTGTGTTTGCGAGAGAGGGGGAGGGGGGAAGGGGGAGGGGAGGTGGGTATCCGGCACTCTCACTGACCGAACGAAACGCAACAATGCAAGCACTGTTACTTTACGTCGGTTTTCTATGAGAAGGTGGTACTACCCCGGGCGAGCCGACCCATTCATTCTGAATCCAGTAATAGCTTCAGCATGGGTCTACCACCTACACAAACCACTGATGCAACGAACATTTAAAATTTCCTGATTCATCAGGCATTTCCGTCAAGTATCATATAACATAACATACTTTAATTGATAAGCATACATTAATAATTTTCTAGATAGCACGTTTGATTGATAATCTAAAACTTTACGATCTATGATACTTATATATTTATTTATTTATTTATTTACACATTATGCGTTAAATACGCAATGGCGGACTTAATGCCTAAGGCATTCTCTGCCAGTCAACCATTAGGTGATGCAGATATAAATGTTGGTACCTTTACACCTGTAAAAGGTGAGGTTTTTATGAAATTACGTTTAACCTATTTAATATCACAATATATAAATAAAATATCAACACCAATATACTACATATATAATACATATATACTACACATATACAATACATACACATAACAACATCATACATAAATATCAATACATAAATAAAAGTATAATTAGTCAACATCAAGTACAAAATACAGCATTAACCAGATAATTCTGCTAAATGACACTGGTAAAGCCGACGTCCCTGACTTTAAAACTAAAACGGTTAGATGGCATTTCATAAGGAAGCGCATTCCATAGGAGAATAGATTGGATATAGAAAGACGAATGTACAAGACCGGAAGTGTGGACAGGACAGCAAAGAATAAGATTATTAGAAGAGCGAAGGTTAAGGTCATGATTAGAGCATAAAAACTGAAAATGTGGAGTTAAGTAAGGAGTGTTGGGAGAAAATAGAATAGAATACAGAGTTGTCAGAGCCCGCAAACTCCGACGCTGGCGTATAGGCAACCAATTAAGCTCTGACCGATGGCTCGATACACGGTCATACTTACGAAGATTAAAAACAAATCGAATGCAATTGTTGAGTAATCTGTCAAGTTTGTTAAGAAGGTCAGCGTTCAGATCGTAAAAGCACACATCACCATAGTCAATTATAGGAAATATTATAGATTGCACTAGCATGGTTTTCGTTTTAACTGGGAGAAAATTTTTCAGGCGATAAAAAGACTTTAGAGTACCGATCACTTTCTGACTAACCTTGGAAATATGAGTTCTCCAATCCAATTTTGCATCAATGTGTAAACCAAGGTCCTTTACATCCGTACTAAACGGTATGACCAGACCACTGAATATAATCTGAGGCAGCGAGCTGAAGTCTATTCTGGTAATCATACGAGAGCTCCCTATTACAATTGCTTATATATATCCTACAAATGGCGATTAAATATTGCTCGGGAGTACTTTCACGATGCTTATCCCCTTTACCTTATAACACTATTCACTATACTTATATTATAAAGCTGGAGGGTTTGTTTGTTTGGTTGAACGCGCTAATCTCAGGTACTACTGATCCGATTTGAAAAATTATTTCAGTGTTGGATAAGTCATTTATCGAGGAAGGCTATAGATTATATATCATCACGCTAAGGCACGCTAAGCGGAGCACCAATGAAGAATGTTTCAAAATCAGGGTGTTTTTTCCTTTTGAGAGCTTCCGCTGCGTGTTAGCGTCCGCTCAAAGCAACTATTCCATGCGGACGAAGTCGCGGACAGAAACTAGTAACTTATATACAAAATAATTAACATTCAGCGTTAATTTTTTTTTTGTATATTATATTAGGCAAACGAAGAGGTGGGTCACCTGATGTTAAGTAATCACCATCGTCCATAGACACTTGCAACACCAGGGGAGTTGCAAGTACGTTGCCAGCCTGTTAGGGGGGGGGGGGGGGGGGTGAAGGGAAGGGGAGATGTGCATCTGACGCTCTCGCTGACCGACGAAACGCAATAATGCAAGTACTGTTATTTCACGTCGGTTTTCTGTGGGTCGGGTCGTAGTACCCCGGGCGAGGCGACCCATTCATGCTGAAACCAGTAATAGCTTTAGCGTGACTCCACCACCGAATATAATAATAACTCTTTTGTAAGTATGTATGTGACTGAACGCCTCTGATTGAATTTATTGTGTGTTTGAAAGGATCCTTGGATGGCTTAGAGTCATAATTTGACCCGGTAGGTGGCATTGCAATATGTTTCCACGATTTTTTTTGTTTTTAGGGGCAAACAATGTTTGTCGAGCCTGCTAGTATAACAACATATAGAGTGAAACTGTTGGTTTGTTATGGTTTCATGCCTAAACTACTCAACCGATTATCATAAAATTTTGCATAATTTTACGGGATACATAAAAGGACAGAAGGTACCTGTCATTCAGAAAAAATGTACTTTTGTCGAGGGAAACGATAAATTTACATTGTCGCGAGAGAAACCGCGTGCGAAAAGTAGTCTTCTATATATATAATAAAAATACAGTTTTTGAGGCTCAATCAAGTCAAAACTATTGAACGTATCAGCATATGATTATGAACATTCGTTGTGGAATTTTTCGTAGGCTACCATTGATATACAAAAACCCATGATGCACACATAACGTCTCACAGCCGGCACACGAAAATGTGTGCATAATTTTGAATTATGCAGTCATTTCAAATAGTCTCGCGTCGCTTGTGTCCTTGTAAAAACAACTTTAAATCATTCAGATAAGGTTGAATTTGCAAAATCATAAGTTTATCGCATAAGTATAACCACGTATGTATATAGGCGAGTTTTTGCGACCGGTTTTGAGCACTACTTTTATTCGAGACAGTGCGTGTTGGGTTTTTATATGTCAATGTTGGCTACTTATTTTTTGGACTCCATTGACGTTTTGCCATTTTATCAATGCCCAAAAAGCGGGCGCGTCAGAATCTGCTACTAAATATAATAAGAATACAGGTCATTACTGTTGAACTGTTCTGAACGTAATAACTGAATATCAAATGTGTACAATATTTTTTCCAAATCGTTGTAAATAAGAATCAGCCAACGAAACATCCGGGTAAAACAGCTTCACATATTATATTCATTCAATGGTAGGTTTCCTATCCCGGATTTATATTCTGCTTTGTCATCATTCGTTATTAGTACTATCGTAATTCTAACATCAATTTATAACTGTTACGCAGAGTGATACGTAGCATATCTCTACTTAGATAAAATAATATCATACCATTTCTAAAATGTATTAATCGATGGAATGATTGCCGACCACAGTAAGCTCCAATTTCTCATATATGATATCCTGATGAGACGCTCAAAACATTGATGGAGTTGGTGCCAAGTAATATATACTGATAAGGTAAGGTTAAACTTTGTTATACGGATGTTAGTGTCGTAAGTCGCGGTGGTCGAGTGATTTGACCGGCAGAATATCAATTCGACGTCCACGTATTCAAATTACCAACAACTTTCTCGATATTCGCTTACATTTACTAACTTCAATTAATAACTCTATCGTCTGACAGTGACGGAAAACGTTGTGAGATAACCTGAACCTGAGAATTGTTCTTACAGTACCAATGTATGTGTGAAAATATAGAACTGTGGATTTCTCGGAGTTGAAATCACCAACAAATTGTGGACTCGCGTAGTGATTATACTGATACCTTTCTTCGGGAAGAAGCTTATGGTCCTGCAGTACATTGTATCTCTTCCAAGCTATCGTAATGTGAATGGCCGTATCCAAAACTTACTATTCCATAATTATTTCACGGTTAGCAAGTTATGTTACTCCTCCGAGCCATTGGCTATTTTTTATTCTGATAAACATTCTATAGAACCGATAGCCCGTGTGAAGCCACGTGGCGCAGCTAGTGATTTACAATTAGGAATGTTGTCCTGAGTTAATCTTATCTGTAATTACACATTTAATCTGTTTTAAACGTTTTTCCGGATTTTATTTGTTGATAGACTAATAGCAAAAAAAATATATCTGTTGAACTTATTATTTCACACACATTTTTATTTAAAAATGTTGTCTAAGCCTTTACCTCGTGTATTATTATTTTAAGAACTTTATGTTAAGTAAATAACAGTTCTGGTTAATGTAGTTTGAGTGAAGCTTGTGTTTATCTATTGATTTAATCACGCGTTTAAATCGATAGATAACACAAACCGCAGAACACGTTATTTTAGTGGACACAAACACAGAGATATCCTTGGTTTTATATTTCTCTACAATATAGTAATACCTACTCAAAGGTTTCGTGAACCCTTCAGGTTTTCCTCCAATGTTTCCTCATTATTTTGCCTTACTTATTGCCCAGTGATGGTATTAAAATTCAAAGTAATACACTGAAATAGATTTCGAAAAGTCTACGTCATTTTGATACGTTTTTTTATATCATAGTAGGCAAACGAACAGGTGGGTCACCTCATGTTAAGTGATCACCGCCGTCCATGGACACTAGTAACACCAGGGGAGTCGACACGTGTCATTTATCTTTAACTAGCGGGCCCGGCAAACGTTGTCCCGCCCTGATTATAAAAAAAATCCTGGACAAATTATATACCAAAACGTTCCTCGTGAATCACTTTATCCACTGGTGAAAACCGTATAAAGATCCGTTTAGTAGTTTTTGAGTTTATCGCGAACAGACAGACAGACGCGGTAGGGGACTTAGTTTTATACTATGTAATGATAAAGTGACGTGGAGCCGTATCTATTGGATAATAATTATTGGCTCGATACGTGTGAACATATTAATAAATTCCCATTGATATAGAAAGTACTAAATATCCAGAACTTAGCACGTTTAACTGCTTAACATATTTTTTTAATAGAACAGTAACAAGAAAAATATGGCCAGTGGAGTAGTCATACCAAGATCTAGTCTAGTGATTTGAAGTTAGTTTATTAACATTAAAGAACATGAGGGAATCTGAATACACTGAGGAATGTTCTCCTATATACCTATAGATTTGTCGAAGAATGGATAAAATATCATTATCGTCGTGTACAGAATGAAGTAGGTTAATATTTTCGAATGTATATGTGATTTTTTGATACGTTTTTGTAAACCTAAACGGTGTTATTACAAAAAAGTTAAATACGTATTGAACCCTGGCTTTAAAAAGATCTTATATTAAATGCACCGCGGTCGCTGAATGTTCGCCATCTTGCTTTTTTGTCTCGCTTTGGTTACGTTAGGTTAGACTTGTTCCGTGTTATTACAAAAAAGTTAAATAAGTATTAAATATTTGGTTTAAAAAGTTTCCTAATAAATTCACCGCGCTCGCCCGAGGCAAGTTCACGTTATCCTTTTTCGCAAGTCTAACCTAACGTAACCAAAGCGAGACAAAAGAGCAAGATGGCGAACATTCCGCGACCGCGGTGCGTTTAACATGAGACCTTTTTAAGACCAGGGTTCAATACGTATATAACTTTTTTGTAATAACACCGCTAAGGTTTTAAAAAAAAAAAAGGTTAGACTTGTGAAAAAGGATAACGCGAACTTGCCTCGGGCGAGCGCGGTGCATTTATTAGGAAACTTTTTTAAACCAAGTATTTAATACGTATTTAACTTTTTTGTAATAACACGGAAACAGTTTTGTAGAAATTAATATACGAGGTGTCGTTATTAACTCTAATTAATACCTACTTAAGTTACGGTTGGCTTGAGATTACCGAATTTTTTGCATATTAATCTGATAAAATAAACTTTATTTATCCTATAGTGTGTCGGCGAAATCGATAACAAATTGATAATAATGAACGATCCGACATCAACATTTAATGAGGTAGTATGAGTAATAGCTGTCTATTCAAAATTAATGATTGTGACTCATTCTTTATCGTATTTACTATCACTACATATTACAAAGCAAAGTCCTCTGCCACGTCTATCTGTCTGTTCGTGATAAATTCAAAAACTACTGAACGGGTTTTCATGCGGTTTTCACCTGTAGATAAAGTGATTCATGAGGAAGGTTTACAATTATATATAATTTGTCAAGGTTTCTTTTTATTATCAGTGCGAAACAACGTCCACCCGGCCCGCTAGTAACGTATAATTTCAATCAACCATCGCCTTACACCAGCTGTTCAAGTGAAGGCAGTGTTATCTCAATACTAGTAAATATTTGTCTTGCAAGAAACTAAAACAATCGAAACTGAGGAATGACCTTTCCGTTGTTTTATGTACCCTAGTTATCGTCTAGTGCTGGAACTTTTCCAAATTTATTTCTCGATAACACGATAAATCTCGCCAGTATCTACTAAACAAAAAATAAATGAAGTCGGTAGAGTAACAGAGAAGGAAAATGTACTTAACTATTTTGCCTCTACCTATTTATATGAAGACTAGTAGACGTCCAGAGGTCGAAATACAACAATAATAAGGAGTACAAACTTAATGTATTACTATCTCTATTAAACAAATATTGTAGATCGTGAGGTATGAGTAATAGAGAAATAAAGGAAAAAAAAATTTCCAATTTTTTTTTTTATAACACTAAAGCTTGTCAGTATCCAGCAAACAAAGAGAAACGGAGGGGAAGATCTACTATGTACACATACTACATACTATGTACATACAGAGGTATGAGAAGAACATTTGTCAGGTTCAGGTTTCCTCACGATGTTTTCCTTCAGCGTCAGCCGATAGCCAAATTCCGAAAAATTTGTTACTACAACTGAGCTTCGGACCTGCGGACATCGGATTGATATTCCACCGGTCAAGCCACTCGACCGCTACGACTTTAAAAATGCAGTGACATAAAAAAATTACAACTTATCTCTGTCTTATCATTGTGTGTTGAATTATAATGTACTTTTCACTGTCACACATTACAATAAAATAAAAAACCTAATTTACACAGACTTTAAGCTTTAAAACGATAGTCCTCACTATTATAATTTCATTATCATTATTTCGTCATCTTTATAAGTAGGTACTTAATGTAGATAGGTTTTAAGAAAAGTAATAATGTACACCTTTGTGAGTAGTTCTTACACATTATAAAATGCAACGTTCTGTGAGTCTGTCTGTCCGTCTGGCAATGGAAATGTACACATCTATTTGAATATATTGGATAGATTTTTTAATACCGCCGTTGTATTCTCTGGAGGTTTTAGTATATATTTTGTTACAGCAACATAAAACGAATACCAATCATTTCTTTTTGCAGTATTTTGATTAAAACATTAGATTCCAACCGACATTACACTCAGCCCTAACTTGTTTTTTTAAAATTCAGTGTTGTTCTTAATAGCTGAAGTAATACGATTACCGTGATTTGATTGTTCTTTCGATGCTAAAATTGGATTTGGCTACATTTCTTTCTATTTACTACGTAAGCATCTATGTATCATATAATGTTTTATATAAATACTAGCGGACCCAGCGGACGTTGTCCCACCCTGATAATAAAATAAACTTTGATAAATTATATACCTAAACCTTTCTCGTGAATCATTTTATCTACTGGTGAAAACCGCATGTAAATCCGTTTAGTAGTCTTTGAGTTTATCGCGAACAGACAGACGAGACAGGGGACTTTTTTATAATATGTAGTAATAAAAATAATTTAATTTACGACTTGATCATCTAACCTAATATACTATGTAGTGATAAAATAATTATTATTACTTATCAGATATTATTTTATATCAGATATTTTATAATCTATGACATTTAGCTTGGATTCATTTCCGTGTCTGTCGACGTGGGTTGAAATCCTAAAACATTCCTGAACTTTCGGTTAAAAAACTGACAATTTATTAGATGAATAAAATTAACACCTTTTATATATATATACTAGCGGACCGGGCGGACGTTGTCCTGCCTTGAAAACAAAAAAAATCCTAAAAGTCGATCGCAGCGCCACCTGCCGGGTCCAATTGTGAATCTAAACCATTCTCGAATCTCCACGAACACACAAAAAATTTCATCAAAATCGGTCCAGTCGTTTAGGAGGAGTTCAGTCACATACACACGCACACAAGAAATATATATATTAAGATATATATATATATATATTGGATATAAATTATGTTATTATTCATATTTTATATTAGGAAAAGCTAGATACAGAAAGTCGGGGTGCCGGCCGCTATGAGCCTGGTGGCCGACATCTGATACACTGCCATTCAGCTTTCCTCCATACACCTCTGATAATTTGAAGAATCATGGAATGACACTAGGTCGAGCGTGGCATACTCTCATCCTGCCGCCGGGCAAACATGTAGGTCCTTTTCCCACAATGTTGCCACATTAGTTTTGTTTGTTCATAGTTCATATGTGTATATCTGGTTTGTCAACCACACTCAATTCTGCCATTCGGTTTTAGTGGCTAACTACAATGTGTTCATCATAACTTGACCCTTTTATTTATGTTGGTACTATTAACTGTCAAACTAATGTCGATCGACTTTGGCGACACTAAATTTGTTACATGTGTTGTTGGCTTAGGATAGAATTAAAGGTTTTTATTGCTTTGATTATGCCAAAGACGTTAAAAATTAATGCAAGAGAAATTGTACTGAAATTTCGTACCTTTTGTAAAAAGGTAAAAACAGACAAACCTCCGATACCCCATTAAATCAAGTTTGATCTCTTCTTCTTCTATTTTATTTTTGGCAACCAGTCTTCTAGTAGATTATTACTGCCATTGTCAAGTGAGTAACGATATTACAAGTTTCTTAATATAATTTCAATGAACTAACAAGATGGTGGCCATCTTGTTAGAACTTTCCTGGGAGGCAAAGCACCAAAAACATTACTCAATATAGAGCCACATAACACAAGATTATGGATAAAATATAAAGACCACTACATGGCATTCTAAGATCCCGCCAAAACTCCAAGTTTGATCTCGTGTTGTTGACAAGAAAAAGAGAGTTGCTATATCATGATTTTTATGAGCCATTTAATTTAACAAATATTAGGGGCAGTGCGGGCGGGAGATAACGTTTTGTGACAATGTAGTTCGGTGAAGCTGTAAAGGCCTTGCTAGGCCAATAGCGTAGTCAGTACGAGAAAAAAAAAGTTTTGTGAAAATTTTTGTAATTGATTTTTTTAGCAGGTATCTCAAATTCATCCGTTAACAGAATTACGAAGGAAACTGTTGTTGCAGCGTCTACTTCGCTAAAGTCTAGACTGTGGTATTAGATGACTTCGACTTGTGTGGTATTCGAAACAAAATCCATAAGATGTAAACGCTTACAAACAAAGTACCAACCACAAATATATTATTTATTATATATTTGTGGAATTAAATAATGAAATTATTACAAAAGTGATCGTAGTATATTGTGAAGAATATAAGGACAAATCGGATTCAAATATAAAATATGCGGCTAAAAACGGAAGTTATCCATGGAGAGGCATGATATTGTTCTTTGGAAAGACAACTACATAAAAATAAGAATTATAATATCCTTAAAGGTCTGCCTATCGTCTTTCTAGGAAAAACTTAAAGACATACTTCGTATTCGGTTAGCAAATGTTGGAAAAGCGAGGATGAAATAAAAGTTTCAATTATCATCATGAGTTAGCTGGAACGCAAAGGATAATCATAAGTACGGGAGGAGAGATGATATTTATACCGAAATCTTAACTGATTTTTAAATCAGTCTAAATCTGGTGATTATCATGACGAAATGAGCAAAACGAATTTCATGAAATGGCTTACTCAAAAACTGATTACCAATTTACCAGAAAAATCTGTGTTCGATATGGGTTACGCACCATATCATAGTTTACATATGTATGTATAACCTAATAAAGCTAGAACCATACGAGTACCATGCTTCCGCTAACCCTGCCAGTACAATTTTTCATGACACTGGTGATAGTAAATGTCAATGGAAAATTGCGAGAGCAATTTAAACAGAATACCCACCTCTAACGAAACTATTTCTTTTAACTAATGGTGAACCTTTGATTTGACACTATTGGGAATGTAGAGCAAAAAAGAAGCAAGTCATGTTGAGGGAGTAATAGTAAACATAAGTCACACCATAAGCGGGGTGTATTATGGTATAGTTTTTAATAAAATAAACATAAATAATATTAAAATAATTTATTTTACACCTTATTATAACAAATAGTATGTGAAATGTATACATGCATATGAACACTGTTGTGATATTCAATTTATAATACAGTTTCCTCCTACTTCTATTACTTAAACCTAAATTATTTTAAACCATTTATCTCTTCCTTAGAAATGAATACATCTATTTATCTAAAAAAGTAAAAGGAATAATTGATTCTACAGAAAGAATATGGAAAACTTTAATTTACACAACAAATGATCTTTACAACAGCAAAATAGAGTTAAGATTGCAGTGGGTACCGTCACATTATAGTATAGAGGGTAACGAAGGGGCTGACTAATTTACTAAATTCATTGCAATTTGCGGCAGAGAAGTTAACATCGCTTCTAACGGCTTTTATATTTGGAAACCATCGTTCGAATGTTCAATTGAAATGAAAAGAAGTAGGTACAGATCAACCCAAAACAAACCTTATCGTTACCCTTGACTTGCAAATAACGATTATTGTAGAGAGCATATTGTATGTATTATTCAATAAATGTAAGTATTTAATAAAAAACAGCCACAAGAAACTGTGAAATTTGTGAGGTAATTGAAAATAAACATCGTGAATTAACGGAATGTTTTCGACTCCAAGCGGATAGACTGTTACTGATGTCGACTCTCAATTTGAATTTACAAGATACTGGAACGTTCCATGGGCTTACTATCCAAACATAATAGTGTTGAAGACCCGACTATCTTTAAATTATTAAGTAATCACTATTAGCGCTTCCGTATAATTTATCTTTAATAACCTGTAGATAAAATTAAGTATACTATGGGGCTATGGGGCTAAGTCCTTAAATAAATTAAAAATAAAATATAAAAGGTGAAAACATATTACTATTATTAATACAGTATTTTTTGTCCTGTTAACGATCAAAATATATTCAATTGCATGGCTGTATTTGCGATTATTTACAAAATTTTACTAGATCCAAGCAATTGTCACAAATTTTCTCTTTGATACTTGGTAAACTGCAAGAAGATTTGTTCTAAAGTCGTTTGTAATATGCTATAATCCTCAACATTAAGGTCACGTTTGGCTCGTTCCATTATACCAAACATTTTCGACCACGGCATAGTGCGATCCGGCAAATAATACGTCAGTGAACCTTGATATTCTTCCCTGTAAAAAGAAAAAGAAAGAATAATGAGCATTTAATTTTTAGAACACATATATCATCACGCTATGACCAATAGGAGCAAAGCACCAATGACGAATATTTCAAAAATGAGGTTAACGTACGTATTATTTAAATTTATTATCACTTTCTACATAAACGAAGTCGTGACGTAACGTTAGCGTTAGCCCAAAGTAACTATTCCACGCGGACGCAGTCGCGGGCAGAAGCTAGTGAGATATAATTATAATATTTACTTCGTCCGCGTGGGACCTAATGTAAAAAAACAGTGACTAATAAAATCAACTGAATGTATTAAGTACATTTACTTATCTACTTTTCTTTCGTACTTAAGTCGCGTCGTCATTAAAATTACAATAACTGTTGATAGAGTAAACCGATTTTAATGAAACCAGGACTAAATGTTACTCGAGGACGCTTTAGAATTTTGATGGTGAGGTTGTATCGTGAAGGCAGTACTTCAGCAGCGATGCGTGTTCAAACAAACAGACATTTCTAAACATGATTGAAATGTATTTTATTACTTATTCCAAGACACCTGCGACAATTTTTTTCACAAAAATTTAAAAGTACAGACACGGTTGGATTTACACTCTTATTATACTTGACATGTGCTTGCACCAATGACTCGCGACACAGCGGTTGAGAACCGCTGAATTAGTAGACGTGAGTATCGTGAATTGTGACAAATAAAGACTTATCATCAACAGTGCCCTATTACTAAACTCGTTGAAGGTATGGAATAAAGTATTTCCATTTTTTTTAATTTATATCACTAGCTGTCACGCTCGATTTCAGAAGCATAGAATATTTTTTTTTATCAGAATAAAAACGTACACGCGACTGATGCTCGCTACTGGACCCTGATTCTTTATTTATTATGTTTGCGCAGAACCCTATTTTTTCCATAATACAGACAGAAAGACAAAAATTATTAATATTTATTTTTGTCACCTTTTTATATTCATTTATTAAGAACCTGTTATATTTATATCACAAATATGCACTTCCGAAAGAGAGTCGTTTATGTGTAGTATGAAAAGTAGCTGCCAGAGCATAGGTAATTGTCATAGCATTTTGGCTGAACCCTGTTCGGGTGCAGCTAAGATACTGTATGACCTGATAATGATACCTCATCACCGACTCTCATGATAGAGCTAGAAGGATTGGGGAACAATGGAGCTGATATGTTCTGTGGAATAATAGCCACTAAATTTATACATAAAAAAACATGCACTTCAATTTTATTAATGGGTATAAACTAAAGCATAAAATAAAGAAGATCGTTTCAGAAACAGGAGAAAAAGATACTGAACTGACTGTACCTCAAGCTATTTATATATAGATATAATTTGTATACTCACATAATCTTTGGTGTCAGGAAATTGGCATTAATGTAGGCTTTGAGTTCATCCACTGCAAAGGTACTTGGTATCGGAGATGAATCGTCTTGCAATCTTAACTTAATAGTCAGTGTGAAACCTGGAACATATTATACTTGTAAAATATATAATAACTAATAGTATAATATACACAGCAATATATGTGTATGCAGTACTAGAAGAATAATATTTTAATTTATTGATCGTTTCTCTTTAGGGTAACGGGAGACCTAAATCATATCTACCAAGATATGTTTCTGTAATTCGACTCGGGTTGCATGTACAGCCTGTAAAATACCCAGTGCAAGGTCATAGACGTCTTCCCAAAAGAAGGTATAGGCATAATCAAAACTCCAGCCCACGGTGTATCGGCGATTGCAAACTCAAATAAATTCACAGTTCTATATTTTCCCACATACGGTAGTACTACAAGAACGTTTGCCAGGTTCAAGGTTTCCAACACCGTCAGCCGATAAAGTTAACAATTTATATTCGTAAATGTACGCGAATTCAAAAAAAATCCTGTTCGAATAGAGTCGTTACATTTCAAAATGAGTTAAATCCAATTTTAGCCGTTCCTAATATTCTACGTTATTTTTCAAGATCTTCAAATTTTGTACTTGTAAAATATGAACATTATAAAAAAAAACTAAAAACCTTATAGACGGCAAAATTTGAACATCGTTCTCGATGTATAAAAACTGGAAATCTTAAAAAAAATTAATGTTATATGAACGATTAAAATTGGATTTAACTCATTTTGAAATGAAACGACACAATTACCATTCGACCAATCATGGCACAGGACCACCACGACTGATTTGAAAAATTCATCTTGCCAAAGTTAAGCTGGCCTTTTTATGATTACTGCCTTCCCTGATTATTAATTTTTGTAAATTACAATCTTAAATAACTAGTAAACAAGTATATACGAGTACTACACATTCATTTTTACTTTACTCTAGTTGCTATTCATTCGTTTATTTTTTTCTTTATTCCAAAAATTTATTTTTTGTTTTCCATTCAAGCTGCACATGGGTCATAGTATTTGTTTGCATTTTTAATTAATATCAAACGCGACGTATTATAGTTATTATACATATATAAAATACAAGTTAATATTTATCTACTTATAATAGATTACCAACAATGGCACAATATAATTAGGTAAAGTTAATGAATAATATAGACAATGGTGACAATTAACCAAGTAAGTTCAATAACATACCTTGAGAGAATTTATTCTTTAAATGTTGAGGTGTACCGAGACATTTAGATTGACCGTTAACCATAATAGTAAGTCTAGAACAAAGAGCCTCACACTCCTCCATACTGTGGGAAGTAAGGACGATGCCACGACCCGAACGCTGAACACCGCGTACTGCGCGCCACACCTACGACCACAACGATGTATAAGCAATAATTGAGCCACAGTAAAAAGGGTGTATCGTAAAGACACGATAGAGGTGTAACCTTTATATAACAGGGAACGGTTTTAGTTAAAAAAAAAAATACAACAAAAGCCAACGTCACGGAGTGTTTCCAGGCGATCACCCGTCCAAATTCTGACCGCGCCCGACGTTGCTTAATTTCGCTGATCAGACAAGAACCAGTGTTTTCGTCACTCCACCCGACACAGTGTTTACCCCCACTATTTTTCATCACACAAAAAGGTTCCCGATCAGAATTTCAAATTCCTCCCATGAGAAGTTTCACTTAAAAAAAACGTCGAGACAGTCATAGGGACTGCTGACAAAAGTGAAAACTTAAAATAATGAAATAACTGTGTTCTCCTTTCACATTAATTATAGTGTGAATGACAATATTTAAATTTCAGAATTTGTTTATTGTAATTATTAACATTAGTGTGGTTTTCATATCTTTTGGCACTCGGAGAAATGATTGTATACATTTTATAAAGCCTATTAATCAATCAAACGTGTGATGAGCTGCAAAATATCAATATTACATGTACACAGGCCCCTATACTACGCGTCTCTAATCTGACGCAAGCCGCGCAAGCGAAATACGGCCGGTCACGCTTACATAGCATGTCCTTACGCGAAATTATAAATTTAGCTCCTGCCAAAAATACTGCTCAACGCACCTAAAGATGTTTTCACTTCAAAAAAACTAAATTATGATTGAAGAATAGTTAGATATTAAATGTCTCAGTACATACATGTCGTTTTGCCGCTGGATCAACGCCCGTTGTCGGTTCGTCGACAAATACCAATCGTGTCCGACCTAAGAAAGCCAGTGCTGTATTCAACTTCCTCTTTGTTCCGCCAGAGTACTGATCAACCTGTATAACAGAACAAAAGTTCTTATGAATAAAACATTACTATTCTTGATTATATACATGACTAGATAACAAGTCATTTTTAAATAAGTAACATTTATGCGGCACAATGTTGATAAACTAGTGTGCGTAAAGACATTGTTGTAAATTTGCGACAGCCGTAATTGTGTGGTGTTTAGGGATACCAACTAAAAATATTTTGTTTTTTTAAACTTGGACATTTGATGTTAAAAAAATGAAGAAAAAAGTTGTCGAAAAAATCACTGCGTGTTTAAATTTTTTGAAGTAAAACATCCTCCGGGACGATGAAGACATCATTTCATTATATGGCTGCTAACATGTTACGCCACGTTAACCGTTATGCGTTACGGAGGTAACGTTACGATGGAACTGGAATTTCACATTGCCTGAATACAAATACATCGAGTATGTTGATCTCAATAGATTAGTCTCACCCACCTCATGGACTCTCAATTTCTATTTTCGTCTATATTATACCCTATTATTTGTCATCATTGGCTCATGATATAGACCAGTTTGGGAATCGCAGGCTTAAAACAATCTAACAACGTACTCACCCTTTTGTCTAAATGTTTTAGAAATCCCAAGGAGTGTGCGAGCACCTCCGCTCTGGGCGTGGTGACGTCAGCGCGCAGTCCGCGTAGCATTGAGAACATGTGCAGAGTCTCGCGTCCCGTCAGTTCACCGAAAAGGGCATCAAATTGCGGACAATAACCTATAAAAGTTATATTACAAAAAATCAATTATCTAACAAACTATATCGTAATACGAACTTTATCATCTATACATATAATAAGAATATAAATCACTAACGTGTCTGTACTTTTTAGATTTTTGTGAAAAAAATTGTAGCAGGTGTCTAGAAATAAGTTATAAAATACATTTCAATCATTTTTAGAAATATCTGTCTGTCTGTCTGTTTGTTTGAACACGCGTCACTGCTAAGGTACTGCGTTCACGACAAAACTTCGCGGGAGAATCATAAATCTTATACTCGAGTAACATTTAGTATTTGTTTCATTAAAATCGGTTCTCTCTATCAAAAATTATTGTAAATTGAATGATGACGCGACTTAAATACCAGAGAAAAGTAGATAAGTACTTAATAGATTCAGATGATTTTATTAATCGCGGATGAAGTCGAGGGCACAGCTAGTTAATATTATAAATGCAAATGTCAGTGTGATGTACTTGTTTTATTTGTGTTAGTGTTTGTTTTGTGTTCATGTTCATTTTGGTATCGGTCTCGATCTTGTTTTTAATTTTCTTTTTATTGTAGCACGGCAAAGTGACTGCACTACGCTTGATGGTAAGCACAGTATATAATACAAAAACAACGGCGACCACCGAAAGCCTCCAAAGAAAGAGAAAAGAAAAGAGAGAAAGAGATGTCTTTTCACGTGTTTGCGTGTTTGTGTAAATAAAATTTAAACATTTATGACTATAAAACTCATAAAGAACTAACCAATATTTTGGTGTACTTTCGTGATGTCCCGTTGTACTGAGTGTCCGCTTACGAAGGCTTCCCCGCTAGATATGGTCTCGTCGCCCATTAACATCTTGAACGTGGTAGTTTTACCGGCGCCATTCACACCGAGCAATCCGAAACATTCCATGTCATTTACACCTTTAATTAATTCAACATTCTTAATTATAATATGATCAAGTTAAACACTTATGTTTTCGAAATTACTTAACCATTAAACTTAAATAGCCACATCAGCGTAACAAAATTAAGTAAATACAATTTTGGAACAAAATTCCGATTTACGGCTGGGCAGTGTAACAACTTTCACTACTAGAGTTTTCATTTCCTGTATGAATTCATTGTGCCCTTCGTAGTCATAACATTATACTTTCGACAGTGATACCGTATTGAGTGAAGACAACAGAATAAAATTTTGTAACAAATGAAATTAATTAATACTAGGAGTGGTCCAGTGTTCGGAATTCGATCATAAGTCATTATTATTTTAAATTTCACTTTTAACAAATTTTTTTTGTCAACGAGTATATACTATATCTTTGTTTGCATATTTTTTTTTATTTGAAGTTATACTTCTTTTGGCGCGTTAGGGAAAAATGATGCGAGTAAATTATTACGATGCGCGCGCACACCATCACGAAAAACCGACACCCTAAAATTAGCTATAGTCAACTTTTTCTATTGTTAGTGTCGTTTTTATCTTGTAACGCCAAAGAAGTATAACTTCTAACGCGTGTACATAAGTACACACACACTTTTGTTGTCCTCTTAGGACCTAAGTTATGGGATACTTACAACAACATTACATCATTACATTACAACATTATTACATCTTTATACGTCATTTATACATCAGTACGTCGATTTTTAATGTATATCGAAAAAGTATATGTTTTACTAATACTACTATATATAGCTCGCCAAAACCTACTAAAAGGATATATAAAATTGGTTGAAAAACTATTTATCGTCGCCTGTTTACATATAGGTAAAAAAACAAAAGACGACTGCAAATTCTCTCTTTCATCATTCACAGCCACAGACGTTATATTACGACCCATAGAAGAAAAACCAATCTGGCAACACCTATACTATAAAAATCCATTAAGCCCTTTAAGTTATAAACATTATCGTTCGACAATAACATTATGTTGGGAGTTTTTGGCGGGATTTTGGAATGCCATGTAGTGGTCTTTATATTTTATCCACAATCTTGTGTTATTTGGCTCTATATTATGTAATGTTGGTGGTGCTTTAAGTAATATAGTTTGGTTATTGTGCACAAGTGAAGTGGATGGAAAGAATACAGGAAAATGGATTCTGACTTGTAAAAAAACCAAGGAAATTACAAAAAAAAGGGAAAAAATTTTAAAAATAAAAAAAAAAAAAAAAAAAAAATATAAAAATTTATAAAAAAAAAAAAAAAAAAAAAAAAAAAAAAAAAAAAAAAAAAAAAAACATTATCCTTCTTCTTCACCGTCGGATAAAAAACTGACAATGGAACAAAGTTATTTAAGTAAAAAAAACACTTACTAAATGAAATTTGATCCACAGCGAGGTTTTTACCATAGTATTTGGATAGGTCCTTTGCAACCAGACCGTAGTTCGAAATATGAGCTTTACTCAATAGATTAACATGCCTCGCCTCGTCAATGACATCTTCGTCAAGGATACTCTCATCTACCGCTGGCGGGGACCTCTTAAAAGTCAAAACCTAAAGACAAAATGATTAAATTTCAACATGGTTATTATTTTTATTTTTTTTCGTACTGACTACGCTATTGGCCTGGCAACGACTTTACAGCTTCACCGAACTACTAAGGCGAGCGCTTAAGGCACTTATCCGATTTTATTTTGTTAACTAGCGCAAGGGTGCACAGCACACCTCGGCTTGGGTTGTTGCCATACTCATGCAATTCGCGACCTGACTGAGCTGAACTAAGCTAAGCTACATATTCATACTTATATGAGTTATTGAAATACATATGTGTACCAAGCATACATACCTAAATAACTCTTATATGTATTTTGTGTCGGATGATTTTTCTAAACTATTTCAGTTCGATAAGGGCAAACAATAAAACCCTTCCCTTTTCATGTGTAAGCGTGTATGCGTGCACGTGTGTTAAGGTGATATGTGTAATGTCGTTGCATTGATGTAAGATTTTGTGTCACTGTATCGCGCGAGCAGCGCACTCAAGGACTCCACGCCGAGGGAACGGACCTAGGCTTGAGCCGCTGCCGAGGGGGGCCTAGCCTGGTTCATGGTAATACTGTTAACTAAATTTAATAATGAAAAAAAAATCTGTGTAGCTTACACGCGGTAGAAGTGAAACTTAGTATTCTGATTATTTTTTAAGACAATGAGATGAATACACGACGGAGATGGTAAATATTACTTTTCGGCATTATTTTGTAATAGTATTTTAATTTATATTAACAGTGTTAATAATACACAACACAGAATATTTTTAATAGTACAGGACAGTCACTACGATACAACATATAATAATGTAAGATTTAAAATTTTGATTTATAATATTTCATCGTTTCTATCTCTCCCTCTCTCTGTATATATTTCGAGTACATTAAGAATATACTATTTCATTCTCACATAGCATAAAACCTATATATACATGTATAGGTATCTCTTTGTCGTCACACATTTTCGTTTTATAAAGTGCAATTCACACCGTCCCGACAGAAGTTTCACTTCAACAAACTAAATACGATAATGATATAAGCAGATCGATTATATAGTTATTTACGTGGCCGCGACTTCGTCTGCGTGGAAACTTATGTAAAAATCAGTGATTAATAAAGTCATCTGAATGTATTAAGTCCATTTACTTATCTACTTTTCTCTCTTACTTACGCCGCTTCGTCATTAAAATTACAATAGCTTTTGATAGAGTACACTGACTTTAATGAAACAAAGACTAAGTTACTCGCCAAAATATGCTTTTCTAAGTGAGGTTTCATTGTGAACCTAGTATTTTAGCAGTGATGCGTGTTCATATAAACAGACAGACAGACATTTCTAAAAATGATAGAAATATATTCTATTACTTATTCCTAGACACCTGCAACAATTTTTTCACGAAAATTAAAAAAGTACAGACACGTTACATTTACATTCTTCTTACATGTATAGATATGGTCGTACAGTAAAGAGAAGATTTGATCTCAGTTTCTTCGTTCGTACACCTTGTGTGAAGCTGAAGCGACGCGGCAGTTACTATGTAATAAATATGTTATAAAAAGTCTAACTTTAAAATATTCAAACCTTCTGTAGCAAGCGGTATTCTATAATCATCAGTATGGTCCAAAGCACAAAACTGGTAATCAGCATCACGATTAAGTAACGTAGAACGCCAGGCTCTTCCCAGTCCAAATAAGGATGTTCACGAACTAAAAATTATTTTATCCATTTAGTAAATATAGTTAACAGTATAATATCCGAGAAGAGAAGAAGTACTGGTGTACCTTAAATTTATCGTTTAATTATTATTTTTATGGTCCAAAGATTTATTAGAAGAAAAGGTACTTCTGCATTTTTATGGTACAATCAGTCATTGCTAAATAAAGGGTGGCCCACGAAAAAGTTGCATTTTACAATTGCTATAAATAAAAGAAGGGTGAATATTTTTCATTTTTTTTTTATTTTATTGAATAGCCTCAACATTGCGACTTAATAGTGGAAGACCACTTCATTCTTATGGCTGCCCCGGCTGGCTTTGCAGTAACCCATTCTGTCTACCCAATTTTTCATGATATTTTCGATGGTGTGGCCCTCAATGGCTGCAACGGAGACTTCAATCTCGTGCTTTAGGTCGCCAATCGTCTCTAGATGGTTGGCGTAGCACTTAACCTTGACGGCTCCCCACAAAAAATTGTCCAACGGGGTCAAATCGCAGCTGCGAGGCGGCGCGGCAAGTTGACATCGCCGTTTCGGTTAATTGTGCGATTTATGAACGAAAACGATTTACGAAGTTTTCAATATTTCCCAAATTTCTTCAAGCGTAAACTTAACCATTTCGTAAACCGCAAACCTTTTACTAAATATTTGACACATTGGCAAAGCAATTCGAACTGTCAATGCCGAAGTAATCGATAGTTCAAAAAGCAACCGATAGATGGGCCACCCCTTATATAACATTCTGTATAAAGAATTAGCTCACCACAGCAATTTTCGGAGAAATTCTCACACATTACTTGCATGTTGCATTCCTCAAGATTCGGTAGTAACATCGACATGTAGTCACAACTTTGCAAACACGAGTATTCTATCAGTCCAATTTGGCTCAACTGTCTGGATAACATTTTTTTTAATAAATACACATTATTATTAAACTATTATGATATTAGGAAGTTATCTAATATCTTGCAAATATTGTCTCGTGGCGCAGTAAAACAATGGACAATTTTTTTCCGCCCCATTTGAAAATTAAATTGGAACCAAAAGAATGCTATGAAATTAAAACAAATAGCTGTATAAATATCATGGAAGAAAATGAAACACTGGAATACACAAAACATATACAGACCAGCTCCAAAAGTACACTAAGTTGAAAATGAGCGAAGAACACAACATGCCTGGAATAAGTACTGCGAGGAACATTAAAAGGTGACATGCGAATATATTTAAAAGCCAAAGTTTTTGCTACCTATTACTGAATTTGACATATGGTGATCTAATATGGAAATTGAGAACAATATCAAAAATAAAATAAGCAGTCAACAGGGACTAGATTTTAGTATGCTATCAGAAAAAATCAAGAAGAGAAGCATACGAACATACAATCTTACAAGCGGTATCAAACCTATAAGTTTAAGGAGAAACTTCGCCTCACCGCAAATTTTCCGACAAATTGTTCGACATAATGCCCACAATTATTTTCCAACATCAACAAGTTTATCATCACGCCTTGGAACCTAAATTGTCGCAGACAGTACGGCTTTCAGAAGAGTTTTCTCTCAAGGACCCACCGATTGCAGAAAGAGATCCCTGCAGAAGTGTTTTCAAGAAACTACAGTATGGAATCCTTTAAAACCGGTGTCAACATGTTTTTAAGAATTGGCAATATGCTGGTAGTAATTCTGGTATCTCAAACGTCCATAGTCTGTTATGACCGCTTCCCATCAGACATACAATACGCTTATTTGCCACTATTGTGATATAAAAAAAGAATAGGAAACAATTACAATGCCTTCAGTTTTGCTAAAACAAAAATAGAAATGGGTTTTACATGTAACGCGACTCTCGGACCAAGAGATGGATCACCGTAAGAGCGACATCCTAGAAAAGAGCGCCAGGGTAAGAAAGCAAAGGAAAACCCGTGACTTGATGGTATAATGATATTCAAAATATTACAGATTATACATGGCCCAGTGTCGAGAAATTAATGGCATTGAATACAAGGTTCTTACACATCATTACCATTTTGTAATTACACAATATTACTAAAAAACTGCAAGAAATGAAATGATTTTTATTTCTTTTATATCAAGAGCTTCTTAACAAATAGGTATAAAGATAATAAGTGCACACTATGGTGGGTCAAAAAAAAGTGTGTGTGTACTTATGTACACGCGTTAGAAGTTATACTCGTACTTCTTTGGCGTAACAAGATAAAAATCTTTTCAAAAATTTTATCTTTCGCCTTATTCTACGTTTGTAAAAAAATTAGACTAACCATAGAAAAAAGGTATTCAATACATTTAAAGTTTGAATACAAAGAAATACAAACAACAAATACAAAGAAACAAAATGTTGACTATAGCTAACTTCAGGGTGTCGATTTTTCGTGACGGTGTGCGCGTGCATCGTAAAAATTTACTCTCATCAATTTTCCCTAACGCGCCAAAAGAAGTATAACTTCAAAAACTTTTAATCTACCATAAAAACACCGTTCAAGATGACGAAAAAAAAAACTGGTAAAGTTTGAGCTCTTAGTATTAATACTGAGAAGTGGCTTATCCTGATTTTTAATTTTCCCTATAAATAACACGGGAATATGTTTATTTTTCATTTTGGAATTTTTATGCCCTCGAACGAATTATCACCGTCTAGTGAAATTGAAAACATATACTTGTAAGGAATTAAACAATCTACAAAAAATATCTGATATGGTTTCTTGCTGTGTCTGAAAAATTAAAAATCACCTCTTAATATTCTTTCGTCATATACCAGAATATTCTTTCGTCATATTGGACGTTTTCATAGTAACTATAGAAAGATTGTAAGTTTTTTTTGGCCCATCCTAGTACACACTTACGTCTTGAACTCCTCAATATATTATGAACCCTTGAAATCTTAACGATTGTAACATAACGAACAGTTTAAACAAGTCTTTAGAACAAACAGATTGAACTTACCTAACAGCCGTAATGAGACTGTACGAAGGGAAAAATTGTAATATAGAATTAAGAATTTCCGCCACATCTTCCGTGTTAAGCTGCGGTGCAGATAAAGCTTCCACGATTAGTGATCCCATCATACCTATTAACATAGAAGTAAAACTGATCTGGATCCTATAAAATCAATCTCAATTTGACTAAGTTTTATATTGCTGATTTTTCAAAGGCTAAGTTAATAATTGTTACGATTACAGTAATTAAATAATGGTAAATATTTTAAAAATATTGGTAACGATTGTTAACATGTCTTGTTTTATTTGTTTGTCATGAAAATTTTGTAAACAAATTATCTTACCGAATAGAACGTTGACAAAAAAAATAACGACGAATCCCATTGCCGGCCCGCTGAACACCAAGGACATTAAGTAGTTTAGTGGTAACATCGACACACCATAAACCATGAAGCACAGGTACAGATATCCTGTAAATATAATTACATTCTTCTCAAACTTTTATTTATATGCATTTAATTTTTGCGACGAAGTTTTTGAACGGGGTTTGCGATAGGAGATAACTAGTAGAAATCGTTACGTAAGAAAAAACCGTTATGCCCAATCAATTTCTGTATTATATGAGTGTGTTTGCATGGGTACGAGTCAATGTGTCAATTATATAACCTCAATACTGAACTTATGAAAATTTTTATTTGAAAATAAACAAGAATAATACGAAATATTAATCCTCAATTATCCATAGTCTTTAATGTGACAATGTGTCTTATGATTTCTTTAGTCACAACGCGTTCTCTACGTTGCTAATAATTTACTTCCTAAATTCATAAGTACATCTACACTAAACGTTTTTATTTTATCTACATAGCTTGTATGTAACTAACATGTATATCTGTTTTGATTATTGGCATCAATGAGACATTCATAAACAGGTAAAAGGCTGGTCAATGTTAAGATACTTGTAAAAATAAAAATTGTCATCACCTAATTCCGTGCTAGACGAGAGTCCTATAACTTGGAATATAGCACACGATATTATAATGGTTATGCATGTTAACATGAACCACAGCCAGTCGAACACCGACGCGCTGAACCACAACACGAATGGCTGCACACCGGCCGCTTTTTGTAGCAATTTAGCACCCGAAACACGTTCCTGAAGTTGTTTAAAAATATTCTCTTTTAAAAACATTCTTAGCGATTATTGCTCAATTGATAGCCACTGACTCTGAACTGTCAGTGAAGCTTAACTTCGTGACGAAATCATAGTATGACTTTTTCCAGTTGAACCAGTTGATATGTTACAGCAATTACACTTGAGAGCTAGTCCAAGTTTAGCATGGTTACTATCTTAGATCACATTGTCATTTAACATTACATGAGATTATAGTCAACACAATAAATAAAATAAAATCTTATTATAAGCTAGTATTTCTCAATGGTAAATGGTGCCATGTGACGATATCACCTAAGCATAAAGGTAACGGGTTAATAAATCATCGTCTTCTTACCCTGATCGCACCAAAGTGTGATCGGTACAACCTGTTTTCTTCTTCCACTCTCTTCTATCAAATTACAACTTAGCATTCACACCATTTAAACACATATTATTATTTACATAATCCATCTATACCTCCTTCCACATTCATTCTTGAGACTTTTCTGATTCATTCTTAGACTATTAAGTACACTAGTTGCGCCGCTTTATGTATGTTTGAAAATTCCCGCATTATGGATTAAATTATGTCACTTTGAAGCCCGACCAATTAATTGCGATCAGGTCACGCCATCTATCTTGCCCAATCACAGTTCCCTCTAACTATGACACATGCTAATTCGGGAGCGCGCCGAGCCGCGCCGCTAGTTTCGATTGCGGCGACCAGTGTTCGACTGTTGCCGCCATTGTGTTATTTCGTCTGCTATCGTCGAGTAGTTTACGCGGCTCGTACCGCGCCGAGCCGCGCCGCATGCTAACATTTTGAGTTTTTGCATGGTCGAGTGAGAAATAAACGCATCGCTACATACGTGCCGACATATATTATAAACAATAAGTGTTGTGTGAGAGAAGACTCGGTGGAAAGAAATGAGAAACACCTAGCCGGCTAGCCACGTGGAGACTGCATCGCCGCGAGGTATGTGCCAAGTTTCCATCCTGCCCTTCTCTCCCTAATCGTAACTGATCGCAATAGTTGAATATCAATATAGCACCCCCGCAAATACAGTCCACATAAATTGAACATAGATAACCCCGCACCCGCACGCCCGCATCGGTGACGTCGACAATCGCCGCGGCGTCACCATACAGTGAAAAAAAAAAGTGATAAATACTTAGCGTCAGACTTTCAACTGAAAAGATTAAAGTACGTCAAAGATATGTTAATATAGCATACAACTTATCAGTTCTTAACTACTAAACTATGGCGACCTGTGTCTTATTATTAATTTACCTTGATATAGAACATGACAAAAACAGCACTGACAATTGATATACTGCTACCGATGCCTGAAGCGAGTTGCATTGAAAGCATTGTCACAATGAGTTGCATATCAGACTGAAAATAAATATTATAAGTAAATAATATAAACTTCATACTAAATGACAAAATGACAAAATATAAACGATGTCCAAAAGTACATTCAAGCGAATATTTTATTAATATTCCGCAAGACTATAAGATCTATAAGAAATAGGTTATCCTATTAATTCTAATTTTACCATTACTCCTCAGGTTGTTTTCGAAGATGTAAATGATATATAGCCTAGATCTTACTTTGGATTTAATTCTGGATCTAATTTAATTTAATTAATCTGAAAACTACATTCATAATAGTTCAATAGTTTTTCAGTGATGCACGTACACGTAACATTTATATTTTTTCTGTGCTTATATTAATAATTGTATTAATAAGGGGCTTGTGGTGAGTTAATAATGAAAACGGTGATAGTATTCTAAGTTACTGGTGGCTCCTAGTTCACATAGTGAAGAACATGATATAACTCGGGAGTAAGAAAAGCCCTTTCTCCGAGAAATTGTGATACCGGGCCTATTTAAGGTAGACTAGTTACACCACTGCCTACTTTGTATATCCTATTTAATTTCTTTATTTTCTTAATTCAATTTCAAACAATTTCTTATTCTTAATCTAAAAGTATACTATAAAATTTATCACAATGGCCATTTAGATTTCCTTACCTGGTCTGTATATGTTGCTTCCAATGGAAAGTTGAAGACATTTATATAAGCGGTGGAATTGTATGCTTTAAGTATAGCCGAGTGAACAGCAGCCAGTGACGTGGCGACATCATGGTATCCGAAGTTACTAAACCATGCAGTTGCAGAGTTTTCGTCAAAAGTCGCACCAATGAGAATACTGTGACGTATACCACTCATCGATACAGAATCTGCTCCCTGCGATAACACTTACGTAAATGTTCCATTAAAGGTCGCTGTGGTCTAGTGGTTCGACCGGTGGAATATAATTTCGATATCTGGAGGTTTGAACCCCGGCATGTACCAACGAATTTTTCGGAATTCGCGTACATTTACCAATTTAGATTATTAACACTATCGGCTGACGATGAAGGAAAACATCGTGAGGAAGCCTGAACCTGAGAAATGTTCTTGTAGTACCACTATATGTGGGAAAACATAAAATTGGGGATTTCTCAGTTTGAAATCGCCAATACGTCGTGGTCTGGCGTAGTGATTATGCCCATACCTTCTTTTGGGAAGAGGCCTATGAACCTGCAGTAAATCTCTTACAGGCTGATGATGATGAAATGTTCCATGGACAGTACTTACATTTGAATACTTTAAATATTAGATCCTTAACTCAATTGCATTATACAACATTCAGAGTATATGCGAAGTATTATCATCAATATTCAGAGAGAAGAGAACACGACTCAAGAGCGTATCTAGATCACTATTATTATTGACTAAATATCTTACTCCAATTTTACCCTGAATTCGTAAACAACTCTCATTACCCGAACAAAGCAACTTCACATGCATGCACAAAGAAAGGCTGACATTTTATCCCAGATCCAATTTTTGTTTTATGATCATCACTTATTGTTATTTAAATTGTAATATGAATTTATAAATAATACTAATAACTAACGGATTATAGTCACCTAACTCACGTACATAAAATCATACATACCCTTTCCAAATAATATTGATTGATCGATTGATTATTGACAACGTTAAGCTCCATTGTTTCAATACTTGATGTCCTGAAGATACGCTCAAAAGCTTCCTTTGCTAAAGCGCCGATTGAAGTTGTAATGGTTCCACTATATGCCAGCAGTGTCTCTGTTCTTGTATATCTAAAATGTAGCCACGAAATAAATTTAATATATTTTTAAAATAAAAACTTCTTAAAGCACGTTGAGCGGTATTTTTAGTAGGATATAAATTTATAATTTCGCGTCATGACATGCTACGTAAACATTGGCCCTATTGCGCTTGGGATAAAGACACAAGGGCTTGTGTACATGTAACATTGATATTTTGCAACTCATCGTACGTTTGATTGATTAATAGACTTCATAAAAATGAATATAATTGTTGTTTCGAGGGCCAATAGATATGAAAACCACATTAATGTTAATAATTACAATAAACAAATTCTGAAATTTAAATATTATCATTCACACTATAATTAACATGAAAATTCAAAAGAGAACACAGAGAGAAAACAAGAGGTCTATCTGGCTCTCAAGTACAGCAGCCGCAACATACGGTCTTCGCCCATCGTTTTGACCGCACTATATATAGCCTGTATGTTCCGATTTGCGCGTAATACAATCAACAGTTTAGTACAGAACAAAATTGACACATTATTATAAGATTCTAAAATTAGCATTCCTCTATTCTTGAATTATCTCGATGTTATACATATATATAATAAGTATTTATAATTCAGTATGTGTTCTGTGCATCTATATTTAGAGCGGTCAAAACGATTGGTGAGGACTGTACCTATAGATGCTTCGATACAGATTTTTAATTTGAGGGTGGTAGCTATCCAAGTGCTCTTAGACAAAGCCCTGCCCTACCGCAATGGTATACAAGATTACTATTACTTTAAAATGAGACATCTTCGCCTGGAATATGTACACCATATAGATGCGTTCCGTATGTCAAATAGTGAGCATATATTCCGTATCTCTATAGCATATGGAAAAAGGAATTTCGAAAGGCCACTATTACATTCTAAAGTTTGTGTCAAGCACGATATGTCTAGTCTTAGCGTTGGCTATAGAGATAGAGAGCAGCGTACTCGGAACCGAAACGGGTGGAAAAGGCGTATAAGTAAAAGTGATGCGACTAATCGCCTCATAAGACGTAGTTTAACCGATTTTCGAATAAACGAAATTTTTCTATTTTAGTTATATATTATAGTTTCTATATATAGCATTTCAAAATAAGTTATCCACTGCGGTTGTATAATGCGTTCATTAGTAGTGTCGTAATATGTACTGCCACCTGAGACACAGTATTACCTAGTTTAGGTGGCAGCGGTCATGTAGAATCCATCGACTTTTTAAACAACTTTTTATAATTTTTGCGGTCCATATTTTGAATTAGAGATATTATATATTATTATATGTTTGTAGGCTTACTATTTATTACCTGTATTAAGTTATAAGTACTTGTAATAATACAGTAGCGTTGTTTTTATACTACTGCATCGTATCGCATACTTTCAAAATGTAAAAATGTAACTTTAATAACAATAAATATTTATTATTATTTAACTTCCTAAGAACATATTCATAAACTTTATGCCTTTATAATAAGAAACTAGCAGTTGTTCACAACTTCATATGTGTTAACTTCAATATAAATGTTAATAATAATAAAAATATATTATATAAACGTCACTTGCCACCACCTAATGACTAAGGAGCTTGATATTCGTTTATCAATCCTATGGACAACGCTGTCGTTGTCAGATTACATAGTTACAAAAAATGTCCTCATAACGCTGTTTAAATCGTCTCATTTTAAATGTATAGTCCATATATATGCACTTGGGTATTTAAAAGAAAGCTACGAAAATTTGTCCAGGCAATGCGAGACAAAGAAAAATTCATCGTAAAATTATAATTGCACCATAAAATAATCTTAGGTTAACTTCCGGTCGTTATCTAAATCATAGCTTTCTGACGTATTTAAAATTCTTATACATGGTGATTAGTAGGGAAGATAATGGTTGCCAATAACATAAGGTTATCAAAATATCATTTAAGTGGTAGACCCAGACCGTACTCATCTATAGTTGTTAACTGTAGTAAACACTTATAAAAAGACATTTTTTTTATATCATAGGAGGCAAACACACAAATGGGTCACCTGATGTTAAGTAATCATCACCGTCCATAGACACTTTCAACACCAGGGGAGTCCGTTGCCAGCTTGTGTTTGGGGGGGAGGTGGGGAAGGGGAGGGCAGGTGGCTCTCCGGCACTCTCACTGACCGAACGAAACGCAACAATGCAAGCACTGTTATTTCACGTCTGTTATATGTAGGTCGGGTGGTACTACCCCGGGCGAGCCCACCCATTCATACAGAAACCAGTAATAGCTTCAGTGTGGCTCTACCACCTACAAGGACCTACAAGTAACGGAAGTACTTTAAATAATCTTTATTAATATTATAAAGAGGTAAAGTTTGTGAGTTTGTGACGTTGTAGGGGGTAATATCTGGATCTACTAAACCTATGTCTACATGACAGCATATGTCCAACTTTTATATTTAAGTCGCAAAAAGTCGTTTTGTATAAATGATTACCGCCTAACGAAGTGGACACGGGTCAACTTGTAAATAATATATTGTATTCAAAATGTTTATGATAATTTTTTATAGTAAGAAAACTGAAAAAAATATAGGTTTCAGTAGGTAATTAATTAAGCTACTTATATTATTTTCACTACAATGGCTACCCTTCACGGTTATCTATAAAACTGGAATTGTTAGTGCGCTGTTAAAAGTGCAATATGCGTGAATCTCTTAATCCGGTGAAGCTGTGAAGGACCGTCGGGCCGACAGCGTAGTCAGTTCGAAAAAAAAAGCGTGGGTTTATCTCTGAACATTTGGATATTAATACATTGCATTAATGAAAGTGTAAGCATTAAGCTCACTAGTGCTTAAATCAAAAGAGTATAATATAGTATTCATTCAACGATTTATGCATAGACCAAAAACTGCATTGACATAAAAAATATAAGCATCGTTGATAAATTTAAATCTGGAAGTAATAAATTGATTAGTAAGTATATATTTACCCAACTTCCAGAGATAGCGGTCGGATTTGGACTGTCGCAACGAAGGAGATCATATATTCCAATACTAACAAGCAGGCGTTGATGAGTAATAAGGGAACTGCTAACTGTAGAATGATTAGCCACCACGAGCGTATCCAGACCAACCACAACTTCAACCATATAGCTGAGACATGTTGCCAAACTAATCGAAATCCTGTCACTTTTTCTGCCTCCTTGTTCACTGTTGAAAATTATAAAAATTAAATTTGCATCTAGTGACCAATTTATATATAACGATTTTAAAAGACAACCGCATTACTTTCAAATATTTCATATTTCATTACATAGTATAAAATAAAGTCCCCTACCGCGTCTGTCTGTCTGTCTGTTCGCGATAAACTCAAAAACTATTGAACGGATTTTCATGCGGTTTTCACCAGTGGATAAAGTGAGGAACGTTTTGGTATATAATTTGTCAAGGATTTATTTTTAATCAGGGCGGGACAACGTCTGCCGGGCCCGCTAGTCTATTTATATGGCTTTGTTTGGTACATTAAATTGTTAATAATAAATCACATATGGACAAGGCTGTAGGAAATTCTAATGGGTTTACATTTTTCTGTGTATAATTTTTATGAAAGCAATATAAGGGTAAACTGTTCACAGTCGTTTATTTTATTATTTTTAACGCATGTATAAAAAGATATCACTGTCTTTCTCCTAATAATCCACCAAATAATAATCTTTTGACAGTAAAATCTGCTTAACATGAATATTGATATTTAATATGTATCTTCTAATTGTGTTATTTGTTTACAGTAATTCAGATTTTTTTTTTTTTTTTTGTGCTCGGAAAGTGACTGTCTGTGCCTGATGGTAAGCACAGTAAAATCCAAAAACAATGGCGACCGCCGAAAGACATCTTCCTCGCCGGCGCCGCTGCATGCCGGCCTGAAAGCGTCCCAGTTAGGGACAGCCCCCCCCCCCTGGTTGCTGGATATACACCGGCTGATCCCGGAACGCGACACGCCCAAACGTGCCACTATGGCGGGTGTTCCACCTGGTGTACGGTGGTCGCGATCCAGTCGGGTACAGACACCCTACCACCCCGCTAATATATACCTAATATATATAATATATATAAACCCCTCAGATATCATTATATTGATTCTTTCAAATATAACGGTTTTTTTTCCGAACTGACTACGCTATTGACCTAGCAAGGCCTTAACAGCTTCACCGGACTACTAAGGCGAGCGCTTAAGGCACTCAGCCGATTTTATTTGACAACTAGCTTAGGGGTGCACGGCACACCTCGGCTTGGGCTGTTGCCTGATACATGCAATTCGCTACCTATCATATATATATGAGTTGTTGGAACATATATGTGTACAAAGCATACATACCTTAACAACTCTTATATATATTTCCTATTGGATAAAACCAAACTTAAACGTAATGTTTACGTAAACATCATTAACTTCGAATTTCCGTGTTTCGTAATCCTTACTAATATGTATGTAAGTATGTTTGTTTGTTTGTTACGCTTTAATGCCTTAACTACTAAACTAATCATCATGTAATCTTGCATACACGTTATCCAAATCCATTTTACCCAAAAAGAGTACTCCTCCCGAGGGATAAGTCAAATCCACATTAATGCAAGCAAAGACGCAAGCAAAAACAGGTTAATATTATACAGTTAAAATATTATTATCAAGCATTGTAATATTTAATAACTTACGTTGGTCCGTAGAATCAAACTCATGTGTTAATAAATCGTTAGTGGAAGCTTCGGAAGATTCAGCACCGTCCTCACAAACCGAATTTACAAGAGCAACATCCGAGCCCACACTACAATGGTACAATAAAATGATTATTAATCAATAAATATTCTTATATAACAATGTAAAGTTCTATTGAACTCATTTTACTTACGACATAAACACATCTTCTAAAGTTGTGGCTTCCAGACCATAATTCTTGAACTTTATGAGATCAACGTTTTGTTCCAAATCGTTCAACATAGTTTCAAATGTATGTGACTGATCATTTGTTAAACTATAAGTTATTTCAGAGCCTGAAAATTTATTAATCTTCTTAGGTAACTATATAAAAGGTCCATCATTCCGCAAGTGGCCCACTGCAGGGTCAGAGGAAAGAAGAAGGAAGATATGGACATAATAACCACGTCAGCCCAGGACGTATTAGCGATTACAAACTCCGAGAAGTACATAATTCTATATTTTATCACATACGGTGGTACTACAGGAACATTTCTCTGATTCAGACTGTACTCACGATGTTTTCCTTCATCATTATCCCATATCGTTACCATGGCGTTACCATTTTAAAACGTACGTACGTGAATTCCGAAAAATTTGTTGTTAGATGCCCGTGTTCGAACCTGTGAACATCGACTAGGACTTATGTATGTAACAGTACATCGACGTAATTAGCGATTTATGATTAACGAAGCATATACTTTTTAACCGTTTTCAAACCAAAACCAAAATCCGCAGTTTATTTGGAGAAGATTTTTGAATTATATTAGCTGAGAATATTAAAGCGGGTTTCTTATGAAATAATCTATTTGTTATCCGTCTACCAATACATTAAATTTAGTACATTAGATTATTTATGTTAAGCGTTCAAATAGCATTAGGTCCTCACATATGAAATTGGCATCATTTTGAACTGGACACTTTGAACGTTCTACTTCCTTAAACTTATTTTCATTAATTATCTACTTACCTCGATCTTCTTTGATCCTAGCGCCTGGTATATACTTGTGGATAAGTTCAGTACACGCCTCATATTCAAAACCGTGATCTTTAACTACCACAAGCGTGTATCCTACACCATAATGTCGTTTAAGGAAATACGGTGAACCAATGCATTGCAGTCTTCCGTTGGCCATAATTGCAACTCTATCACCAAGTATATCAGCTTCATCCATAAAATGTGTCGTTAAAATCATGGAACGTCCTATATAACAAAAGAAAAGATTCAACTATTTTACGTGTTTTATTTTGTACTTCGGAATTTATGAAAAATTCGTTGTAATTGCACAACTTGTAGTCATAAATAACGTCATTCCTACACTCAGTCAAAATAAAAAAGTTTAACTTTTCGCGACAAAACTGCCTTTTTGTATTACTATTAATCGTCTATTGATTATTTAGTTTGTTATTAACTGATAACTCGCCAGTCGAGGATCACGTTTTCACTTAGTCGTTATCTTTTTAAGTAACATGCAGCCATTGGTCCAATATCGATTAAAATCGCTAAGTACCCCAAATAAATAAACGCCCTCAGGTCTGCTCGTTGTCATTCGTGTCCCGCCGATACTTCAAACAGAGCTTGCTCTTCCTGCTTTGCGCCCCCATGCCAACGAAATCATCGATCACGCTGGCGTTAACAGACGGTTAACTTCACTGTCGCGCACACCCGCTATGGACGCCTTCGGCAGCGTCTCATGCATAGATTCAATCCCAAATTCATCCTCAACGACGTAGAGCCCTCGAGCACGCTGTTAGCACTATACAGTGACTCCGCATTCACAAGCTAACAACATGCACCACACTGCACTCTACACATGTGCACATACACATACATATATAGTTTCTATAAGTGACCTCCTTTTCCTATTTTTACTTAATTAGCCTTAGCAAAAACTGTCACATTCGAAATGCAGTACGCGTTCGTACGGCACACATGAAGGTACACATGTGTATCTCGCCAACGTATACATGTATGGTTAGCTTAGCTTGCATTGTTAGTTTAGCTCGTTTCGCAATACTGCATGCATGACAACAGTTCAAGTTGTGGTTCGGCTACTTTGGTACCATTGAGCCTTGAGCCTTGCCTTTGCCTTAAGCGCTCGCCCAAAATGCCTTTTGAACTGAGTATATGTTATAAGTCTGGTTGGTCTTCACAGCTTCTTCGGACTAAGGGGCGAGCGCTGATGGTACTCAGCCGCTTAACACCAAGCTTAAGGGTGTTAAAGTGGCCGAACCTCTGCTTGTGCTGTTGCTCTAGATGTAACAACACTGAATCAAAAAGTTCGGTGAAGCAATAAAGGTACGAAAGGCTAACAGCAATTCTTTAGTGGTGGTTTTGTGATTGCTCCATCGTCTGGGTCGTGTCGAGCCTACAAAAAGCAATAGAGGACTAGAAAATTCCTGTAAACACGAGTTAAATGTTACCTACCCAGATAGGTGGAATGTACAATCACAATAAAATTAGATAATACATTGGGCTTATAATATTTCTAAAGTTGGTATCTCTAAATATACCTTTCTTTTCTTTTTGCAGAAGATCCCATAGAGCACGCCTTGAAGCAGGATCCATTCCAGATGTTGGTTCGTCTAACAATACAACACGAGCTGCACCGCTTAGTGCTATACCAACACAAAGCCTTCGTTTTTGACCACCTGACAGACCTTGCGATTGATAATCACGCTTAAAATATAAAATACCTATTGATAGTATCAGACACAAGATGAAAACTAAACTAAATATAAACTACTAGTTTTTGCTAGACCGGGATTAAAATATGAGTATATTTTAAAAATTTCAATGTATTATTGCTTATGTTAATAAACTATCAATTTTGGAATGAGGTACAATTCTCGTGTACAAAACTTTATTGAAGTGTAACTATGCCCTCGGACTTCGCATAGAAAATATTATAAACTTCTTGTATAAAGTAAATAAAATATAGAAAAGAGAAAAATTACTATGATAAGTAAGAATTAAATTAATTAGATTTAATCAAAGTTTTGGTTATGTTTAATTGTAATCTAATATTGTCTTAAGAATATTAAAATAGAAATATGATTTTATTTTTGCCATAAATGTGTTAAATGCGACATTTCCGGTGTATTTTTTATTATAATTATTTCTGAATAAGCTAATTAAGATATATTTCAGCTTTTAATGAAGATTTAAAATAATTCAATATTATTATTTTTTTATACGTTATTTTTGACTCGTTATTTTTTTTAATACAAATATGACTTATAATGTATAAAAGTATTACTAGTGTAAAAGCTTATCAATTTTGGAATTAATATATCGCACATACAAAATGTCATGGAAATGTGTTGATAATAAAAAATATTTTATTTTACTATTCCTAAAAGTATCATTGACAATTCTTATACATTCTCAATTGCGCAAAGACGTATACTTCTCATATTCAAAATTTCATAAAGATCATTTGTGATTAAATAAAAAGTTAAGTTCTTTGAATGTTTTACTATTTTTTTAAATATTTTTTCTTGTAATCTTTCATTTCAGGATTGATAGAAGCTTTATAAATTTCACATAAAATTGTCAAACCATTCTTGCGTTAATCTGAATATACAAATAGATCATTGAAGTGAAACTTCTAATGCGACTTCCAACAAGGTTGCGTTAAACGTTTAACGTTACCATGGAAGGGGATTAGAAAGAAACAGAACGAGAAAAATAATCAAACATTTCGTATCTTACTTTAGTTATCATAATCCCATTGTAAATGTTATAGATTTGGATATTTCTCCACTCGAAAATGATAATTAAAAAATCCGATCAATTGAGAATTGTAAGCAATGTTAATAAAGTTTGTCTTAAAGAAACGATATGATTTCATTAAAAATCAATTTCTACCCCTTCCTATTTTCATTTCCACATTACGAAGTTTCACTTCATCCGTGCGGAGGGACTCCACGCACTATTTTTTTTTAATCATTTAATCGTTGTCTATAACAACATTTTTGAAAAAAAAATGAAAGTACAGACAAATTACAGATATATTAATATACATTAAAAAACAATACAAGTTGTAACTTACTTTTTCTTGCAGTTCTAATTTTTCAATAAGACTATCTATTTCCTCCCTTAACACTTGTCCTTTGAAACCCTTTAGACGAGAAAAAAACTCCAAATGTTCTCTAACGGTAAGCTCGTTAAACAAAACATTATGTTGGGGACAAAAACCAAGGTTGCTTCGGGCGTACCGACCTTGAGTCCTTACATCGAATCCAGATACAGTCACAGTACCACTAGTGGCCTCCAAATTTCCTATGGAGAAGACCTTTCATAAGTCCCTGATTATTTATTTTAACATTTAACAACACTAGAATTATTTCCGACCTGTTAACATAGATATCGTTGTAGATTTCCCAGCACCATTATGCCCAAGGAGCACAGTTATTTGATCGTCATAAATGTTCAATGTTAAATGGTTCACAGCAACGTTACTGTTAAATATTTTTGTTAGACCCTGAAAATTAAATTGAGCAACATTAAAACAAACAAAGTCACTATATAAATAACGACCATGAAAATTAAATATTATGATTATTATAATTATTACAATCATTTGAACCCCGACAGCATGTCCAGTTGGATCTTCTTCCTTTATTACGTCTTCTTGTACATCAGACGTGTTAAAGCCTGACTCGTCTGAAAAATAATAGCGTCATAGTTGTATGATAAATAATAAGGACTTAATTACATCTTATTAATAGTTTATTTAGAAAATCTAAAAAAAAAGTGTGTGTGTACTTATGTACATGCGTTACAAGTTACACTTCTTTGGCGTTGCAAGATAAAAATGTTTTCAAATATTGTATCTTTCGCCTTATTCTACGTTTGTAGAAAAAACGACACTAACAGTAGAAAAAAGGTATTTAATACATTTAAAGTTTACTCTCATCATTTTTCCCTAACGCGCCAAAAGAATTATAACTTCAAAAACGATTACATTATTATATGCTGTTAAAACTAATTGAAATCATGCATCCATGTTACGATAACCCGGACTTTTCTCAAAAATAAATTATATTCAATAAGTTTAGTACATGTACAAATGACTCACCATGAGACTTCGTGTAGTTGGGAAACCAAAAACTTATCTGAAAAGGGAAATACCAAGATTTCGGCATACCAAAGGGCCCGGGCATCACTTGCTCGAGGTAGAGAGCAATAAGCATGTAAAGTACACAGTCTACAGCCAGCATAATAATAACATGCCCGAATACGAAGCGCGATGATTCTTGGGTAGGTGAAGACATGAATTCACCCCATTGCATACCTGATAGTGGTAACAAATACATCATATGAATAACAATTCGCAACACCGGTCATAATAAAATATAAATATTAAAGTGAAACTTCTTATGCCTTCCCATATTTGATATTCTGATCGGCAACCTTTTTGTGTGACGAAAAGTGGTGGGGGAAAACAATGTGTCGGGTAGAGTGTTGAAAACACCGGTTCCCATCCAATCAACGACGTTGATTAAACTAAATGCGCGGTCAGTAGTTGGATGGGTGACCGCCTAGGAAAACCGCGTAACGTTGGCTTTTTGTTGTATTCTTTAAACAAAATGTTTCCCTATAATACAAAAGTTTGACCTCTATCTTGTGTCTTTACGACACACCCTGTTTTTTTATGAAACATCTAATTCCACTGCTTACCTCCACTACTTTCCTTGGCTAGCAAGAACTGGAAACCATAGGACATAGCCGTATTGACACTAAGACATGTGAAGGCTTGCACGGCAGCGGACATTTCGACGTCCATGGTTAACAAAATTGCTGGAATGTATGACAGTATCCACAACACACCAGCGAACAACGCCGCTGTACTACCTAGGGAACAAACTTTGTTTAAAAACTCAGATATTATGCGATGTATTTTATATGAGATGTTTATCTTAGAGTATGATCATGGTTGTCACTATTTTTCGATGTAAAGATGAAAACAGCAAATTTTTATCTAATGAAAACGAACAAGTGGAAAATTGCAGGATGAATGTTTCTAAAGTACAATGTGCACTATTTCTCTTATTTTATCTTATTAAAAATAGGTTCATTCTAATATGTTAAACAATAAACAACTCTCCAAAGTTATTTCATAGATGAAAGCGTTACTTTGCGTAAACCCATCGTTAAATATTAGAGTGGACATTACTTTGCAGATCCGCTTGGAATTGTTCGGCCGCTGCCACGCCTTCACGTTTTCCTCCATGACGATACAGTTTCAGTTTTATCAAGAAATGTCAAACACAAAAACAATTTAACGCTATAAAATCAATACGTGTAAAAATTGTAGAAATTCATCATTTATGTGTTGTCTACTTCGCAAGAAGTTCTCTTTCAGAACTTTTAAAGTAAAATTTTAATTATATTCTATATAGCCGTTACCCGTCAATTTATCTGCATGCAATTTAGTAAGAAATATTTCTCACTATAAACGTGGGTGTGGTAGGCGCGCGCTGTACTGGCCATTGGTATTTTATTTTACTGTATTCGAACGGAACCCTATTGTCTTCTCATTTTTTTTCGAATTCGAAGAAATCCTGTCCGAAAGCAAAAGATTTTATCTCGGGAGATGAAGATAGCATCTAGAACCATGTTGCGTATTTTAAAAGATGACTTAGTGCTTGCAGCCTATAAGAGACGTACTGGTTATTTCTTAACTGATCATTAAAAAAAGAATAGGGTGGTAAAATCAAAACAACTACTGAAGCGGTACGCAAAGGGAGGTCACAGAAAAATTTTGTTTACGGATGAGAATTTTTTTCAATTGAGCAACATTTTAACAAACAAAATGACCATATTTTATGCTCAAAGCTCTAAGGAAGCTTCCCAATTAGTCGACAGAGTGCAACGTGGGACGTATCCGACTTCAGTGATGATTTGGTGGGGTATTAGCTATGAAGGAGTCACTAGGCCATATTTTTGTGAGGTCAACTTTATCAAAACATCGACACAAGTGTATCAAGACACCATTGTTAAGAAGGTAGTGAAGCCCCTTAACAACACCATGTTCAATAAACAAGAATGGTCCTTCCAGCAAGACTCGGCGCCGGGTCATAAAGCTCGGTCTACGCAGTCTTGGTTGGAAACGAACGTTTCGGACTTCATCAGAGATGAAGACTGGCCGTCGTCTAGTCCCGATCTTAATCCGCTGGATTATGATTTATGGTCAGTTTTAGAGAGTACGGCTTACTCTAAATGCCATGATAATTTGGAGTCCCTAACACAATCTGTACGATTGGCAGTGATAAATTTTCCCATGGAAAGAGAGCGTGCTTCTATCGATAACTGGCCTCAACGTTTAAAGGACTGTATCGCAGCCAATGGAGACCACTTCGAATAAGCTTTTTATATTTTAAATTGTTTTATATTTATGTATTAAACTAACACACTGTAAAAGTAATAAATGTTATTTGCAATAGAATTTTTTTTTCTTTGTTTCATTATTTATGGCAAGACTAGGTATGCCTCTCTTCTTCACGGAGCATTTTCAGACCGATGTTACCTCTTACGACGCGACCGGCCTGCAGTCAGGCAGTAGTGCAAAGTAATGTCTACCCTAATATCTAATTCTCCAAAATGCCAAAACAGCTGTTGATGACATTTGGCAGAGAGATAATATGAGGCTATAAAATGCATTTTCGTTCCATAAAACAAAACATCTATAAACTCGAGTTTATCAGTTGTGGAAAGTGGGAATTTATTAAGATATAATGGTCAACATACCTTTTGAAAAGAATCCACTCAGCATAAAACAGAAAAATATCGTACACGTCAGGTATATTAACAAGTAAAATAATAGAACCGTCCACGGTGTATTCGTAAACACGGCATACTCATTGAAGCCCTCTTCATTAGTAAACCAATTGACCTACGAAGGTTAAATAATATTATCATTTTAATTATTATTATTGAAATCGCTCTTAAGAAATGATAAAGTTCATAATTTTATTACCTTCAAAAGAACTGTTATGAGTACTGCAGTTATTAGCAAATAAATGAATTGTTTACAAAACCAAGCAGTCCAGTGCAACCATGTCGGTAGACCCATCATTTTCATTGTTTCCTAAAATAATAACACATTTATAATAACAAAATACCAATAACAAGATTATTATGTCATTAATAGTCTCTTGGTGGTAGGACTTTTTGTAATTCCGCCTGACTAGCTAACACTCTTAAGTTGAAAATCTATCTCCAAGCGCCTGTTGGTTTGGTCCGGCAGATGCATTTGAGAAACAATCCGTTAAGTGTATTTACCATATTAGACCATATCGTGATTAAAATCAAACGAGGTTGTGATAAAACTGTAAACCTTATACAGTACAAAAAAAAAGTCTTAATATAAGAAGTTCTTATTAGAAAACAATAGAATGTAGAATTACGAGATTTACCTTTAACTGATGCTCCTTTTCAACAGTAACTGCTCTAACAATATTTACTGCGATATAACTAAAACTGAGCATAACGAACATAGGAAAAAGCAGTTGTAGCGCGTCTATTACTAAATCTTCGACATAAGGTGGCTGCGGATATCTTTGTATGTTCACGTTGAAGTTTCTTATTTCATCAATACCTGTATACCTTGCAATTAGTTCTGTCGATATGCATTGCTGCAGAGCTATAAACATCTCGTTGACATAACCTGAAATTAAAAACATCTTATAGGTATATTTTATGTTAATATAATATATCAAAATAAAAGATCGAAATGGCTACTAAAGTATTACCAGGGTCATTGCCACCTTCCCAAGAAAATGGGAATCTAGGTCCAGGTGATTCGAAAACTGGAAACACATGATCAGTTCGCCAAGTTCGACCTCCACGTGAGAAGAAAGAATTCAGACGTGGTCGTTCAGGAAATCGTAGAGCATATGATAAATTATGAGATAGTTCTGTGGCTCCTAAAACATACATTATTATAAAAATATTGTATAATAAAAACATATTATCTACACAATATTTGATTTTTTACCAACCGTAAAGTAAGTCATTGAACTCAACAGCTGCAATAACTTTGCGTGTCGTTTCTTCCAACACGTAAATTCCTCTAAGTTCGCTGCTGTTATTATAGGAATCTACTCTAACCAGTCTTTTGATAATTTCAACAATCAGAGTCGTATTTATATTAAGGTCAGGTGGCCATTCTATTTCGTTAAGCTCAGGTATGTTTTCTATGATTACAGGAAGCATATCTTTTACATTTCCTACTAATAAATGAGCAATCGCAGTTCTTAAAACATCGTCTAATTCTGGACTAGTCGGAGAGTACGCAATGGACATTTGTGTTAGATTCATTCCTGCTCTGTAAAACAAAAGTAATATTATATGTATTCCATATTGTAACACGGTTAACTGCCCATAAAGAGCTCAAAACGGGACTGTGGCTCTAATTGTACAGTATAAATACGCTTAGTTTTGTAATAAACCCAAACGTTCAAGTTATTAGATTAATGTGGCATATCTATGTAGCATTATCAATCAATATTATAAACCAAAGTTAATTTTAGTATTTATCTATTTGTTACGTTAGTCCTTCCAAATTACGCAATGGATTTTTATACAGTTATTCCGGAAAGTTTATTAGTAAAGTAGAGAAAAGTGGGCATATACCTACTAACGGCGTCGTAAGAAGAAGTTTTCGGGCGCTCAAATTGATAACGCTGGCTAAGCCTTATGACATATGTAAAAGTAATAATGGTATCCACAGAATTGTACATTTCAAAAATGCCTACAGAAAAGTCCGAGACGGTATATGTATGACTCCTTACGATAACCCAAAGTAATAATTTTTTTCTTTTGCATTTTTTTTTTTTTTATCGTAGCTCGGCAAAGTGACTGTACTGTGCCTGATGGTAAGCACAGTACAATCCAAAAACAATGGCGACCACCGAAAGACATACTATCCATCGCCGGTCGCCGTTGTCATGCCGGCCTGAAAGCGACCCAGTCAGGTTGCTGGATATACACCGGCTGATCCCGGAACGCGACACGCCCAAACGTGCCACTATGGCGGGTGTTCCACCTGGTGTACGGTGGTCGCGATCCAGTCGGGTACAGACACCCTACCACCCCGCCCCAAACGTGCCACTATGGCGGGTGTTCCACCTGGTGTACGGTGGTCGCGATCCAGTCGGGTACAGACACCCTACCACCCCGCTCCAAACGTGCCACTATGGCGGGTGTTCCACCTGGTGTACGGTGGTCGCGATCCAGTCGGGTACAGACACCCTACCATAATTAACTAATAAATAAACCATTATACATATAATAATTGGTTATTTGTGGCACTATCTCAATCAAGATAATATTAATCATTATCCAATTAAATATTCCAACCATGTTAAGCATTTAATATAGATCAAAATTGTCTTTTACATCATATCATTTTCAGAGAATATCTTACTTAGGAGATATCACAGATTTCAAATTACGCGCAACAAAAAGCAAGGAACTGTGATGAATGATAATATCAAAGTCCCCGAAAAATTAATGTAAATCATCACTTACAATACTGTAGTGGAGAAGTTAAGACTGCGAGCAGGTATTGATGGGTAAACTGTAGTATCGCGAGTAACAGGTTCAATCTGCCATCGTAGTATAAGGACCAACGTCATTGTTAAAACTGGCAGTAATAATTCTGTGAATGTTTGAATCCGATGCCTCCATTGTTGCAAAAAATTCTTCCACATCAGCAACCTGAATTTGGTAAAGGCGCCTGCTTCCTTTGGCTGATGTCTCCCACTCATTATATTCTCTGTCTTGTTCCTGCATTGTTATGATAATAAATTTTTATCATAATAAACTGATTAACTAGAATTATCAAATGGATCGTATATATAAAAAATGGACAAGTCATGCTATTTTGAATAGCTAAAGATATACAATATGCATCTTAAGGATGTAACCATTTGGTTGATCATTTCAAATTTAAAAAGAAAGGCAAAATAGGTATATATATATTGATAAAAGTTGTATTAAAGTATAATACAATTATTATATATACATTAGTCATTAGGTAGCAACGGCTTTGTTAAATTATGCGGTTATGAGTGCGTAAACGCGATAAAACCAACAAATACTTCAAAGTACAGGCAGTGCATATGCACTGAACTTGTCTTTATATTTATGAGCCCCGTATCAATAAAACTATGCTGACTATATGTACACACAACAGCACTTATAAGTATTCACTTTGCACTGAGAGAATATTTGAAAGTAAGGGATGAAAATATTATCACATGACGGCTATGTTAAAAAAATACCTTGACATTTTTATTGTGTTTTATAATTTTAATAGATTTCAAAGCAGCGCGGCGTTGCCACGTTCTCTATTTAAACAGATTGTGCGACGTTGACAAAGTTACATAGCCTGAAATTGATTGTCTATTCTGTAAAGCAACTCAATTACACATTTGGGAGTAGTTATGCCTGCCAGGACGAACCAACAATTATAATAAAATCTAGTAACTTAAACGAAAAGAGTTTTAAATATGACTTACATCAATGTATAAAATATCTCTAGCACTTTTGTAAATTTTTCACTATGGAAAAAAATTACAAAAACCTAATTATATTGAAATTAATATTGTGGGTTGGTTTACATATCTACATCCATTTGCAGTACTGGCATGCAGTATTCGGCTTTGTTTCATTCATTCATCTTCCTGCTTTCGCTGACATTCTTTTATTTTAACCCTTTGCACTCGAGGACTCCGGAGCGGAGCCATTTAAAATGTTGGTGACAAATGACGGTCACCAACATTTTAAATGTCTCCGCTCCGGAGCTCTCGAGTGCAAAGAGTCAAAAGACATGAAATATTAGATGCCAGTACATATAGCTAATGTAGTGTACAGTCCACGCCAAACTTTTTGACCGCTCCGAGGGGCCATTCAAGTATTACGTAAGCATTGATGGATGAGAGGGGGCGGGGTGTCCTTGATTTGATTATTTTTGATGACATAGAGGATGGGGGTCTAGATGGGGATTACGTCAGCAATATTTATTTATTTAACTAGAACAGATTTATTAATACTTATATAAATGTTAACGCAAGCACGGGGGAGAGGGGGGTTTTGGTAAGAGCATTGCTTACTTTTACTTACCAGGGGGAGGTGGCGGTCCTAAATTACAAAAAAAAATGCTTAAGTAATACTTGAACGGCCCCTGAACGCAGATATGTGTATAAATAGATGGCATAGGGTGTGGATGGTCTGGATGGTAATTATGTCAGCAATATTTATTTATTTAAGCAGAACAAATTTAAAAATATTTATATAAATGTTAACGTAAGCACGGGGGAGGGTGGGGCTTTGGTAAGAGCATTGCTTACTTTTTCTTACAAGGGCCAAGGGGCGGTCCTAAATTACAAAAAAATTGCTTATGTATTATTTAAACGGCCCCTGAACGCAAATATGTGTATAAATAGATGGCATAGGGTTTGGGTGGTTTGGATGGTAATTATGTCAGCAATATTTATTTATTTAAACAAAACAGATTTAAAAATATTTATATAAATGTTAACGTAAGCATGGGAGGAGGAGCATTACTTTTGCTGACCATGGGTAGGGAACGGACTGAAGTTTAAAAAAAAACCTGCTTACGTAATAAAGTCCTTGTGTGTATTATAAAATAAAGTCATCTACCACGTCGGTCTGTCTGTTTACGATAAACTCAAAAACAACTAAAAGGATTTTCATGCGGTTTTCACCAGTAGATAAAGTGATTCTTCATGAGGAAGGCTTAGATATATAATTTGTCAAGGTTTTTTCTATTATCAGAGTGGGACAACATCCGCCGCTAGTTTATATATAAATACGTATTATATATATATATATACTAGCGGACCGGGCGGACGTTGTCCTGCCTAGAAAAAAAAAAAAACCAAAAAAGAAGAGCGAAGCGCCCCCCGGGGGGAAAAATTGAAAATAAAAAAATTTCCAAAACCCCAAAAAAAAAAAAAAAAAAAAAAAAAAAAAAAGACGTTGGGTTGCGGGTATATATATATATAACGTCGTGACAACTTAAGGACAAATAAAGGCCATTTTAGATTTCTATAACAATATTTTGACTGTTTTGTATTAAACTCTTGGCGATATTACGCACAAGCCTGAACTTAAAGTTATATTCAGAGCGGTCAAAAAGATTGACGAGGACTGTAGTTACAGCTTCCCCGGACTACTAAGACGAGCGCTTAAGGTACTCAGCAGTTTTTATTTAACAACCAGCACAAGAGTACACGGCACACCTCGGCTTGGGCTGTTGCCTCGGTTTCGCAACATCGCGAATCTAACCAAAGGTGTAGTTAACGTGAAACTCATTATCAATATGTATTTGAAGCAGTAACACCCTCCCTCCCGGTTTCCGACGGGTGTTCTGATGAAGAACAAAATCAAAATATGAAAAAAATCTGACAAAATCTTCCCTTTACAGTATGATCATTTAAGCAAATAATATGGCAACTGAATAACTGAACGTCAGTATAAATTCTAACAATGATTTTGAAGGTGTTCCTATTGTCTTTTGTCTTAGTAATTCACTTTTGGATTTTTTTTTAACCCAAACCGAACCCGAACATTTATTCAGTTACAACAGCATATAACAGTATTGTCATACACTGTCACTGTAGAGGGAAAATTTTGTCCTATGTTCTTTTGTACAATTTATTAAACATTTTCATTCGTACAAATCATGTCCTGAGAATTACAGAGACAACAGAAGACAAAATAGCCAAATAAATGCAGCCGTTCTCAAGTGATGCAGTGACATATATTCGGCAACTGATTTTTCCTTATATGGATCAAAATATTATGATAATTTGTTTGTTAGATAATAACGAACTCCTTAAAAGATAATATGAATTTTATTTAACGATATTCAAAACATTTGTTTGTTATATGTTTGTCACAATTTCACGCTTTAACCACTCAAATTATAGATTAAATTAATCAATTCAAATTAGTATACATTACTTATTAATTAATCAAATGATGCTTGCACTTTGGCAGTGGTGAAGAAAAGGGACATATTGATAGATTAAATGTACATTATCACGAGCTAGTACAAGATAAAACTTAAATACTGAAATGGTTGTAATATAATTTTATGAAGCTAATTTAATATATTAGAATACTGGCAACGTTTAATCTATATAAAGCACATAATATTTTTATGTGAACTATATTGCAGGTAGCAGGTAATAAATAAATTATTCAATAACAACTTGCATGCTTCCACATTTAAGTACAATTGGATAGATAGAATAATGGCAACAAAACGTTACATATTTTAAAAACGTATTACTATTCTAATCACAAAGTAACGTCAGAATTATGATTAATTATCGTATAATTTATATGCGTGTACCGATTCGTTATCTTGTTTTCATTTTAATTACGTACGGAACTATTAGTTTGTAGCTGGTGTGTAGTAGGTGGAAAGAACGTTAAATAAAAAAAATCTTTATAGGTCACTATATAGATATTAAAACCGTACTTATAAAGTTTAAGATATTGTTTTTTGAAACGTGCTAACCTTTGTATCTACTAGTCAGATTTTATAGACTACTAGCTTTTACCAGCGGCTTCGTTCACGTAATATAGGCTTGACCTATCCTTCAGGAACAACCGTCGGCTGAGTGCCTCAAGCGCTCGCATTAGTAGCCCGGTGACGCTCTAAAGGCCTGTCAGGCCAATAGCGTGGTCTTCTTCTGCATCAAAGATACCCATTGTCCTTTTTATACGTCCAATAACGTGTATGCAAATTTTCATGATCATCGGTTGAGTAGTTAAAGCGTAACAAACACGCAAACTCACAATCGCATTTAGAATATGACTTAAAATTCGAATCTATAGCCTATGTAACGTCACGCTAAGGCCTTTAGTACTGGGCTAATTATCATGAAAAGAATGGTAAGTGAGAACGAACTAATAGTATGGGTGTGCCGGGTAGGTACACGGCCGTAGCTAGGGGGGCATTGTGGAACAATTCCCTACCTTGAAATCACAATGCCCTATCTTAAAAATACCAAAAACTAAGATAAATTATTACAATTAAAATGTTTGTTCATAGTTTAAGATTTAAAAAAAATTGTAGCGATAGGTATCTAAACTTTGCCGAACATACCACACTTTGTGACATTCGAGGGCAGATCAATTATGATTTTTTTTTTCCTTTCGCTCTACCTGTAAGCAATGCTGCCCTACCTCAAATTCGACTCTAGCTACGGGTAGTAGTATTCGGGACACTAGACACCAAAGATGAATTGGCCACCCAAATAAAATCGAGCATTACCAAAAAGGCGGAACTGTAAATGCCTATGTCACAAACGGAATGTGCTCATTAGTCACGCCTGTGCAACAGCCCTGTTTATAGGAAATTTAATTCACCTTAATTACTTAGACAGTAATTCGAAATTTTAAAAATCATACATAAGTAAAACGGCGGTTCATAACTAGCCATATTTTATTCTTCTAATATGTATTTTAGTCTAAAATACAGTACCTTGTTTCATAGCCTAGAATTGTCTCCCTACTTTATCTATAGTACCTACATAGAAGATTTTATATTTTAGAAATCACGACTTCATCGTCTTCAGTTCGCTATCTTCCTTTTTAAATCTAGGCAACAATCACCAGCAGCAAGGTCTAGTGAATATAGAGGTCGCTTTAGTATCTTAAAATAACAATTTAGGATTGCACCCACCTCAATAGCGGAATATGCCTCGGTTATCTTAATGAAAAAAAAACAATCTTTGAAAGTTTGCTATATTGTGTTGCGATATATTTTAAATTAATTTATATATAACGTATCCATTATTGCAGCTTAATGATCCAGGAGTCTATGTTATTGTTATGAAACATGAAAGGAAAGCCTGTGCTTTTATTGGCGCAAGGATAATGAAAGATATATGGATTTCTGTAGTTATACACACATTGACATATAAAAACCCAAAACACAGTCTCAAATAAAAGTAGCGCTCAAAACTGGCCGCAAAAACTCCCCAATATACATACGTGGTTATATTTATGCGATAAACTTACGATTTTGAAAATATAACCTTACCTGAATTATTAAAAGTTGTTTTTACAAGGACGGAAGCGACGCGAGACTATTTGAAACGACTGCATAATCCAAAATTATGCACACATTTTTGTGTGCCGGCTGTGAGACGTTATGTGTGCATCTTGAGTTTTTATATATCAATGAATACACACTGTAATTTTGTTCGATCTAGCTCGAAATGGTGATGTCATGTTATCTACATCTACTCTCATAAACAAAAAACAGTACCAAAGAGCGTCGAGAAATATTTAATTTCATTCATTTTTGTACAACGATAACCATTCTTATGTACAGTCCGCGCCCAACTTTTTGACTGCTCTGGAATAGTTTTGCAGAACATAAATTTAGGTATAAATACGTATTATATTATATATATAACATCGACACAACTTAAGGATAAATAAATATCAATTTTAGATTACTATAATATATAATATAATATATATAATGTTGTGCACAATACCTATTGAAATCTTTATTTCTTGAACAGCAAGGCATACGACTAGACGATTTGGTAAAATATTTTTTTTTTTAACTTTATAATAACCAACATGTGATTATAGGAAAATCTTATTGATTTGTTTCTTAGTAAACATCGCGTCGTTATACACAAACCCATGCGTGCATATTTTCGATTTTCAATAATCAGTAATTAAACGACTTCTATTTTTAAAAACAAAATATATAATCATTTTTTTATCTAAGAGATAATCCAGCTTTGCCAACCAATATTTAATTTTTAATTTCCAAGGAGTTTAAATTACTTTTAATAAGCACACCTCGTACGTACAATATATATAGGCATTTGTAATACTTATGGACTTACGAGCTAGGTTGTATCTTTATTTTCCTTCGAGTCATTTAGCAAAAAATATATTTCAATTCATTTAACTATGTATTCGCGTACCAAGATATCCAAAATATATTTATATCGCAACAATGATATAAGTATTTATTTATTTGGAAATTTAACAGCAAATATTTTTTTAATAACATACAATATGTAACAATAAAAGCTAGAACAGTGTTTGTCAATTAGAACAAAGTGATAAATTAAGAAAAATGTCAAGGCTATCATAAGAACTGCCGAAAGTGAAAATTAAAAACTATGAAATAACTGTGTTCTCTTTTAAATTTTTAAGTTACTTATAGTGTAATAATATGTAAATATGTAATGTAAACAAAAATATGTAAATTTTGCTGATTTGTGTATTGAAATTATTAACATTAATCTGGTTTTCATATCGATTGGCACTCGGAGCAATAATTATATACATTTTTATAAAGTTTATTATTCAATTAAAAATATGATGGGGTGCTCAATACAAAATATCAATATTACATGTACACAGGCAGCTATACTATGTGTCGTGTCGCTTGTCTGACGCAAGCCTCGCAAGCGTAATACGGTCGGTCACGCTTACTAGCATGTTATTACGCGAAATTTTAAGTTCATCTCCTGCCAAAAAATACCGCTCGACGCCCCTAAAGAAGTTTTCACTTCAACAATTATATAAATAATGGACAAACATATATCCTTTATTAATATTGTAGCGTATGTGCGTGAGTGCATGAGTTTTTATATAGGTGCATGTATTTGTGACTCCTGTGATGGCACGTGTGCGAACTTATATCCTTCTTCATGAGAAATGAATATCTGTACTAAGTGTATACATACTACAGGCCATCTCTTAATGGAAAAAGTTCCAATATTGTCAACTCCTAAGAGTCCTGTTGCAATTAAAAACAAATGAAATCTATATATAAATAGGCAAAGACAATACAGCTAAGTACATCTCCCTCCTCTGTTTCTCGACCAATTCTTTTTTGTTTAGTAGATATGGACAAGCTTTCGTGTTATCAATAAAAAAGTTGTGAAAGTTCGTTTTTTTTTTTCCTTAATAAACTTTGAAAATCAAAGAGCTATGATCGAATTTCGACTACTAGGCAATTACTAGCATTATCATTACATAATCACGCTACTAAGTACAAAATGAAAACACTTATTATTGCTTTAAAAATAAAATGTCGAGATTTATTTTTTTGTATGTTATTTATGTACTCATTTGTTGTTTGTAACATATTATCAATAGGTTAAATTTGTACGCGTGAACACTGTCTTTCAGCTCCTAAGATATTTTCCTTCCTTGTACTGCCTGATTAAGGCGAAGATGGCCACTGCGCATGTAGATAAATACGTAGTTCTACAGAGCGGACTAATAATCTTTAATCATTCATATCATTATGGTAAATTATTAGGTACCTATTCTTTAATTATAAGCAAACATCTACTAGAAGAATGTATGCGCAGTCCAACGAAAAAGTCTTGGTTCTTCAAATGAGTTTCTAAGAGTCCTTCAAAAAGTCATATTTCGATATGCCGATACTTTACGTCAGTCTGTGACCTTGGGTGCTGACAATAATTTATTACGTAAATAATTATTACTCGATAATTATTATTCCTTGCTGAAGCACATTCGCGATAAATTCGAAAATAAATATCGTATAAAAAATTAAGCTATATTTTGATTTTACACAGACTATACCAAAAATAATAAATGTAAAGATTTGACCAATTTTTATATACACGGTAGTACAGTCTACATAATATTATAAATAAACATACCGTTTTACCGCTACAATTCGAAACAGTATAAATAAGTTATTTTTGATAACAACAGAACAACGTTTCACGTTCACCTGACAGTTATGTACTGAAAGTATTCGTAATATGTCTATTATCAATGATAGATAACAAGTCAGGGCAAAGATAAAGCCTTTGTATTCAATAATATTATTTTATTGAATTAGTATAGATAGTTTTAACTTGACGTCTTCAGGTTGTATAGAATACGTTATCACTGATGCTAATTAATCCAATAAACTAACGGAATAGCCATTACTTTATACAGACTAATTTTTCATAGCTAATAACATAATGTAAGAAATACATTTATAATTATTATACTAGCTGTGCCCATGGCTCCGAGCGCGTTTATTATTATTTATTGTAAATACTAATCGTTATCATTACGTAGTATAACACAAAGTCCTCCGCCACGTCTGTCTGACTGTCTGTTCGCGATAAACTCAAAAACTATTAAATGGATTTTCATGTGGTTTTCACCAGTAGATACAGTGATTCATGAGGAAGGTCTACGTATGTAATTTGTTAAGGTTTTTTTTTAAATTATCTGAGTGTGACACCGTCCGCCGGGCCCGATGTAATAAATAATTGAGTTATATTATATACTAGCTGTACCCGCAGCTCCGCACGCGTTTTTTTAATTGTATTAAAGAATTATAAAATTGTGAGATTATGTACAATTATATAAATGCTCTTTAAAAGCAATTGTAAGTACGACACGCACGCCACTGAAAGTAACATGTAACGTGTACATTAGATATATAAATACTAACAGCGTACCAAATGAAGTTTGTCATCAGCAACATATTTGGAACCTTAACCCACCATATAACTATCTCAGTGCTCACTTACACTATATAAAGAACTAATGACACAATAACTTAAAATATTATTATAAAGATTTATATATATACTAGCTGACCCGTGCAACTTCGTCTGCACCAAATCGGTTATCACCGGTGTCAATTGTATTTTTTAAACGCGAAAAATTTTAATATACCTAAAACCTTATTGCAGCCACACCTACGGTTTCCAATTCTGAATCCAAACTATCAAGGGACTCACTCAAACATATACCCAGATGGTATGTGAGAAATCTTTTAAAATAAGCCTAGCATCATCTACTGAGTTCAATAAAAAATAAAAACTAACCTACATATATTGGCGATAATGTGAAAAAAAACTTTAGAGGTCTATGGACCCCCAGTTTCTAAAGAAGTTCCTTTCCCTTTTTTGTAGACGTTTACTATACAGTCAGTAGAGTTTACATTATAAAATATCAAGTTAATGAGTTAAATTGTAAATTAGACGATAAAATATATTCATAAAATAAATAATGATAAATGAAACACTGAATGATATCATAGCTATTTTTAACTTGTATTAAAACTTTTTCACACTCCATTGTATTGAAGAAAAATAGAAATATTAAAAAGATATGAACACGACGCGTCAAATGTCACTTGCCTGTAATTATTTGTCTAAGAGCTAGTAACGTTTTCGACAAATTTTCTATAAGACAGTTTTTTATATATCTTTATGTTCTTCCTGGCTACCGGTAAACGTTGCGTTTATTACTGCGTATCGCACCTTTACTGGCAAACATATTGATTTTTATATAATTTTTGAATGTTTTGTTTTTTACTAACTTTGAAACCCTACTAAAACATGAAATTATTATTGCCAGACATTTTTGTTATAAACAATAATTTGCCCGATGCAATTTTTTTGTAAATAAAATAAGTATGTTCTAACCATGTTAAGATAGCTGTAATTTTAATTTTTTTTTTTTTTTAATGAAGGCTTAGTCACCTGTGCGACTATATCGCCTAAATGACATACAACTATATAACAATAAGAATGACAATAAACTTAACAATAGCTTATATTAATTTTGTACAATTCTTTAGCATCTTTCGAAATGGGATCAGACAATAACGAATTGTACAAACCAGTAGCATTAAGCCGACATTTAATATCTTCGCTTCGAATACATTCTGCCATGATGTGGTGCACATCATCGATGAGCTCACAACTCCGGCAGAGTGGTGATAGTACTTTACGCATCAGGTAGGCGAACTTTTTACATAGGATGTGTCCTGAGCGTAATCTCATTCCTGTGATTGCTTCCCGACGGCAAATCGTACTGTCATCAATCCATGGTGACCGTAAGGGATGTGGCTGAATCGTTCTGTACCATATTCCTTTTGTTTTAGAACGCTCATCAAAGTATTCCTTTCAATGCGAGTAACAGCTATTTTTAAATACTGAGCATACATCCAAGTAAGTTGGTAAAATATTAATAGGAGCATCTTCGGAGGATCCTTCTCTTGCTAAAAGATCAGCTCTTTTATTCCCAGTTATACCTATATGAGAAGGGATCCATTGTAAAACAATTACTTTGTTCTTTGCTTTGAAATCTAGTACTTGCATCAAAATAGTGTAGGCTATCGGTATTTCTCGAAAAGTCGAGGTACATCGAGCTACGTGTTGAAGAGCACTTTTTGAATAGGATAAAATAACAATCTTAATGGACTCAGTTGATTGCGCAGATGAGAAGGCCTCTGCAATTGCATAATTTAAATATTTTCATCAATTTGAAATTTCATAAAAGTTTTGGAATTTGACTCAAAAAATGCGGCTCCTAAATAATTCCCAGCTTTAGATCCGTCAGTGTATATTTTAACAAAATTTTGATAATATTTATTTATATATTGAAGACAAATATCTTTTATTTTAAGAACATCATATTGACGCTTTGGCTTCCAAATACCATCTACATTTATTTTAATTATATTGGGCAAATCAATGTTATCGACCCAGGTGTGTAAAGTGAACATTTCATGTTTTATAGTTATTTGAATTGGAGTATTTTTATATTGAGAAAAAATAGAAACAATAATGGTCTTTTTCTTTTACGCCAATAGAGTGATTGGAAAGGGGTGGACAGTTCTTCTGATACATTGGTTAGTTCGTTTTTTTCGAATGAGTTAAATTTAAATAGAATTTTGCCAGCTAAATATTGTCTCCTAAGATGTAACGGACATATGCTCAATTCGCTTTCCATAATATAGATTGGAGTACTTTTATTGAAACCCCCGATAATTCTCATGGCTTGGTTTTGGACTTTTTCAAGTTTATAGAGGTTAACCTGAGCACTACTATCATAAAGAAAGCTCGCATAGTCAATTCGACTGCGTGTAATATTGAAGTATAAACGAACTAAATTTTATGAATGAACACCCCAATTAAAACCAGCTAATGCTTTGAAAACGTTTAGAAACTTAGAGCTAGATTCTGCAACTGCATTGATATGTTTACCCCATTTTATCTATGATAAAGATAGCAATAATTGTGGAAGCGCCTGTTATAGACGCATGTATTCAAGATAACGTCAGTCTCAAGTCGTATGTCTACGTTTATCGTTTTTTTTCAGTGTTCACGGTGAAATCTCAATATCATAATGGTTAATAAAATGAAATATGTTGTTTGCAATGGAAAAAATAAAATGGTTTGAAATGAATTACTTTATTTATAAAGAATATCATCGGGCACATTATTTTCAATAACAAAATTGTCTGGCAGTGATAAACTCATGTTTTTAATAGCGTTAAAATGTAACCGAATTTTTTTTTTTCCTAAAGTTAATTATAAATCAAAATTTTGACCTGTAAAGGTGTGATGCGCATTAAAAAACACAACGTTAACCGGCTACCTGGTATCCTGAATCCTGTTTGGATGGGCAGTAATATATCTTCATATTAAAGAACCAGCTTTTCTAAAATTCTCGTTCTACCAACGTTGCTGGCTCTTATACTAAGGTGTCGCAAAAAAGTCTAGTTACGTTAACTACAATTTTTTGTTTTTCGTTTTCCTGGAGAGCCCCTTGCGT